>JAVIWB010004941.1:0-110511 GCA_031893035.1 Dermolepida albohirtum | reverse complement strand
GATGTAACCTCTCAATGATATTTCAGAGACACGATACTATCTCGTAGCTTTACTTATCAGAATGAATTTTAAAGAGCTATGACAGTAAGCGATTTGATCTGTATACGAAAATGTTCTGCTGACTTATTCGTAATTATATTTTCACTGTTACTTACTTTTTACTAGCTATAATATTTTCTAATTCGTCCAATTTTAAATTACTTTCAATTTATGTTTCTTTTAAAGAAATTAATTTAAATAAATCGTATTTTTATTAAATACTGTCCTGTATTTAGAAACAATTCGTGTCACTTAAACCACACGATAGCCAATTATTCAGTTTGTTTTAAAACCAATTAAATGCGCTGATCACATATCGTAACGATAATACTTTTTTAAAGTAAATCTTTAGATTGTAAACGTTACAGATAAATAATAAAATACGCGATACTAAATTTTTTACTATTCATATGGTTTGAAAACTTAATTCAATTAATACATTCTTAAAAAATCACGTTTCAGATTAGGTTTTTAAATAAAAGCATCGCAATAAAAATTTAAAAGAATCATACGCATTTAAATGATTAAAATCCTTTTATATTTATTTACTTAATGTAGGTACATACGTATTTAAACATTATTTACCCAACAACTAAACAGACACGCTCATAGTCATCTTACACACTGCTCAAAACAATTAGGGGATATTTGGAAAAATGGTAATAGAATAAATAAAGAATGTAGTACATCGAAAATATTTTTATATTTAACTACAACGTTTTTAAATAAGAAACCAAACGTATTGACACGTTTGAACTTGTTTGTGCATATTATAAAGCTACTAAGGAACTAGAAGGAATAAATACCGTTAAATGAATACACAATTATAAGACTTTATCAGAAGTTTTATTGATAAAATGACGAAGAATCTATTGTTAATGTGTACATTTTCCAGGAACGGCAATAAAGGTTTGACATCTCATTGGCATTGATTAAATCCGGACATAAAGAAATTCTCATGGAATGTTATTCCATTCCTCTATCAGAGCAATTTAAAGGTCTTGAATTGTACGTGGTGGCATATTTCTTGCTGCAACACGTCTTCCTAAGGCCTCCCAAGCATGTTTGATAGGATTACCATCAGGAGTATTTGCTGGCCAGTCTATTCTATTGATTTCCAATTGTTCAATCCAGTTGTTCACGATGTTTCCTCGATGTGGATGGGTATTGTTATCCATTAAAATGAAAGTTTCACCCATAGCGTCAGCGTACGGAAGAACAATGGGTCTCAAAATTTCATCCAGACGTCTTCGAGACAGTCAGATTGCCATTCTATATCACATAAAGTCTGTATGATCTCCTGCGCTTATCCCGGCCCATACCATTACACCATCCTTCATATTGCGGCCTTTTTCGAACAAATTGTGGCTGATTACATGTTCCAGGTTCACGCCAAATTAAAATACGCCTACTATCTGGATTTAAAGCGAATCTGGATCCGTCACAAAATAATACTTGTGCCCAGACATCGTGATTCCAATTTCTATATCCTCAGCCCATATTCGTCGCGACCTTTTAGCCAGTCAGATTGTCATTATGTATCACATAAAGGTCTGTATGATCTCCTCCGCTTATTCCGGCCCATGCCATTACACTCCCACCTTCATATTGCGGCCTTTCTCGAACAAATTGTGGCCGATTACATGTTCCAGGTTCACGCCAAATTGAAATATGCTTATTATCTGGATTTAAGGCGAATATGGATCCGTCACAAAACAATACTTGCGCCCAGACATCGTGATTCCAATTTCTATTTCTTCAGCCCATATTCTTCGCGACCTTCTATGAAGAGCAGTTAGTGGAACGCATACTAGGGAGCTTCGAGTATACATGCCAACGTTATGAAGACGATTTCTTATTGTTCGAGTTGACTACTCTTCCTGTAACATCAGCAAGCTCACTTCTAAGTTGTATTGCGTTGTGAGTGCGGTTTCGACGTACAAATACTATTAAGTATCGATCATCTCTTAGTGTTGTCGATGCTGGGCGTCCTTGTCCTCGTCTCCTCTGAACATCTCCAGCTTTAGCTAACTGTAACTTCAGCAAGAACTTGCTGTCTCCGTTCACCTTCCAATTGACCTTTGGCTCTCCAAGCCTCTGCATGAGTCAAATCGCGTTGCCTTTCCAATATTACCCATAATTACGCTCTTTTATACCCTCAAGCAGTGGCGGGTCGCGCAGGCGCTGCACCGAGGCGATGTACAAGTTGAAACCTGTCAATGCATTCTGTTTCTTGTTTAAAAGTCTTATAGTTGCAATATAAAAATATTTGCGTGAATTATATTATTTATTTGTTTATTTTATTATTATTTTTTCAAATATCATCTAATTGTTTTGAGTAGAGTAGATCTGAAACAACCTCCTGAAGAGCGTTTCAATATTAACATTTTTATTTAAAAATTTGTGACGAGAGTCAGTTAATTTTTCCAATAAACTTTAAAACCAATCAAATACTCCTTTTATATTTTACTATTATAATACCTTTAAAATAATATTCACTATGAATAACGTTTTAATTAGCGTTCGAACGAATTATGTTTTGAACCTAATTGTATAATATACTTAAAGAAAATCAAATGAAGATTATCACTATCAGTCTAACTCAATATACTTCTTTATTTTTGATAAGTTTTGGTTATTATTTTTTTCAAATATTACAAGTGTTTAATTTATTAATTTCATTATCTTAAGTTGAACTTTTAGAGCAAGATAAAAAATTACATATCCCGTAACTAATCTCGGATAAAGATATATAAATTGGTCATTTACATTACGTTGTAATAATACAAGTAACGATAAATTACATATGTACGTGTACGTATTCGTTTTATAATTGAATAAATATTTTAATGGTACAAAGTAACAATTTTTATCAAAATATTGGCGTCAATTTCTCTTGCACCTAATAAAAGCCTTGTTATTTGTTTGTATGTACCAACAAAAATGGTAATTATGTAGATGCGAAGTTTTAGAACTACGTCTTGAAACAAAGAACGCTTTCGATTGTAAAGGGTGTTTCAAATTTCGCGTTTTTTTTTAAAAATAAATAAAACACATAATTTGCATTCACTTTCAAAAACTTTTTATTGGTAATTGAAGTATCAGTTATGCCATTTATATGCGAGAAATAATATCTGCAAAATGGCCTCCTCTTGCAGCTCCATAGACGTTCACTCTTTTGTTAAAATTTTTAATGACATTTTGACATAATTGAGGCTCTATCTCACCAATGACACGAATAATTTCATCTTTCAAAGCAGGAATTGATTGTGAATTGTTTTTATAAACCTGACTTTTCACATAAACCCAAAGAAAATAGTCTAACGGTGTCAAATCACATGATCTTGGTGGCCAATTAACATCACCGTTTCTTGAGATTACACGTCCAGGAAATTTTTCTCTCAATAAATCAATTGATTCGTGTGCAAAGTGATGTGTAATGCCATCCTGTTGAAACCACATATCCTCTAGATCAATATTCATTAATTCAGGCCACAAAAATTCGGTTATCGTCCGACGATATCGATCACCATTGACAGTTACAGCTTCACCGGCAGCATTTTCAAAGAAGTAAAGTACAATTACACTACCTGACCATAATACACACCAAATAGCAACTCGTTTAGAATGCATAGGTTTCTCATGAATAATTCGTGGATTTTCCTCACCCCAGATATCGCAATTTTGTTTATTAACATAGCCACCAAGTTCAAAATGTGCCTCATCGGAAAATATTATTTTTTGAGAAAAGTCAGCTGGTTGTTCATTGATGAAATTGATAAATGAACGACGTTTTAAATGGTCTAATGGCTTCATTTCCTTTGTTATTTGAACCTTATATGCCTTCAGAGCTAAATGCTTATGTAAAATACGCAATGTTGTTGATCCACTAAGTCCAAGTTGTTGTGAACGTCGTCTAATGGACATTTCAGGATCTTCAGCAACACTTTCACGAACCAAACCAATAACCAATATTTTTTTGTGAACTGTATTTTTCACTTTTTTGATCTTCCACGAAACCGGTCTCTTCGAATTTTTTAATAATTCGACCAATAATGCTTTCAGATTTTCGATTATATAAACCATAAAATTCAGGTAATTTTCTAAAAACTCTTTTCACAGAACGCTGATTTTCATGAAATAATTCAACAATTTGAACGCGTTGTTGTACCGTGTACGAAGCCATTTTTATAAATTTCATACATCACACTTTTTAAATGCCCACATACCCAGACAAATTCAGTGCGCCTTCTATATTTTATTTATTCTTAAAAAAACGCGCAATTTGCAACACCCTTTATATTAACCGCAAAATAATAGTAAAATTGTATGAAAGAAAAACTTAACATACGAATATATTCTCTGTGGAATAACATTGCAGTCTCACTACGTTACGACCATACTGGAGTATGGCTCGACCCAGGAGTAAATCCGATCTATTCCATTTATATAACAGTTAATCCGGGATTAAGTTTATCCCGGATTAGCCGTCAGTGAATGCAAAGCCTAAATCGATGAGATTGACCAAGCCGATATTACAAAGCAAAACTGTTCGGTTAAAAATCCTATACGTATAAATATATTGTACTAAAAATATGTGTGTATATTTAGATGATTTATATTGTTAAACTGCAAAAAATAAATCTAGGTGGTTAAGTGTAAGCTACTAAGTTTATATCCCCGGAACTATACTGTTCTGTTAATTTATGTCTTTAGATACAGTAGCGATCATAAAAATAAGAACATTTGAATTTTTTAAATAAATTAGAATTCCATAAGTTTTCGTTCGAGCCCTACAAAAAATATATTAAAATATTTAATTCAATAACTACATATTAAGTGTTTCATTTTTTTTAATATTACTACAATCAGCTAACGCTCTAATATGATATCGCGAGGTATAAAATCTAGAAGCTTTGAAACCTATAAGAACCAATACGAAATAGCTTATTTTATGTAGATTGTTGATCTCTCCAGTTACCTTTATCGGTTGGGAAAAGCCAGTTCTTCTCGTTTATAGCAAGGTGGTAAAGTGACAAAATTTAGTAAAATATCGGAGTCTTTACACTAAAAATTGCAGAAGATACGTATTGCAAATAAATTTTTGTTTTGTGGTAGTGCTTAATTGAGCCATTATCATCTTGTCACGACCAAGGGAAAACGAGAGTATGTAATATGTGTAAAGTGACTTTGTTGATTATACCTCCTCAACATTGAAGGGTGTCGGGATAGATACCGACCACCTCCAAGACGACAAAATGGTATCGCCTCGAACGTGGTTAAAACTTTCAGCTTCTCTAGACATCTAATCCGATAGTTACACGGTCTTACCATTGGACTATCCCGTCATAATGAATTCAGTAATGTTGTATTAAGAAATCTATTTTATTTTGATATATAATATACTTATACTAGGATTGTTTCTGTTGAGCAAATTAAAGTAATATACAATTTTTTGACAAAAGTATTCTCCTACAGCTGCCTACGTAAAATCCAATATTCAACATCTTCTCCAACATTTCTTCTATTTTATTTTTAAATGGAAGCTTCGTAACTTATTTATTTACCACTTGAAAATAGAAAGAATCATTAGATGTTAGGTCTACACTATACGGCAAATGACTTATTATTTCAATGCTTTCGGCACTGAAATACTCATTCTTTCGAGCAGTAATATGAGTCCGAGTGCTATCGTGATGTAAGATCGACACTTTGGAGAACATAATGGGAACATTCAAGAAAGTGCTGTGACACTTTTTTTTGACACTTCTTGTTTGACAAAATGTAATAATTTCTCTGGTTATTATGTGGAACTGACTAGCTAATAATTACGTAATAGAATTACAGGTCTTCAAAGTGACGTATGAAAAAAAGTTAGTGCAATTGCACTTAGTCTGCATTGCTCAGAAACTTACTTAATTAAACTTTGGTAATATAATTTTATATTTGTCAAGGGAAGAGAAAAACACATTTTTTGATTGACCCCCGTGACTGCTTGCATTTTATTATGTTTACCTACGCAAATAATGTCCTTAAGACCTGGTACGTAAACTTCCGCGTTCGTGGTCGATACTATCTTCTTCTGGGCTTCCGGGCTGGAACCGCGTCACCGGTATAACTGCCGACGTTTCCAAAGCTCTTATAAACAACAATTTCTCCAACCATAACATTCAACAAACCATAGATTGACATCTTAATCCCAAAATCCCACAACTCAATACACAGCAAACGTCATCTCTCCCCCCTCTCTAAAGCCCATCTACCCTATATACAAGGTGCTACTGACCGCATCAGTAGGATACTTCTCAAAAACAACATCAAAACCATCTTCAAATCCCATTCCAAATTATCTGACCCTTTTTCCGTAAAAGACCGTGTTTCTTTAGAATCACCTGGTGTGTACAGGATTCCTTGCTCGTGCGGCAGTGTGTATATTGGTGAAACAAAGCGGTCTGTCGGTACTCGTGTTTCAGAGCATGAGCGTTGTACTAGGTTGCTGCGCGTAGCTGGTTCTGTACTTGCCGAGCATAGGCTGGGAATCGGGCACCATATCCAATTTAATTCTACCAAGATCCTATCCCGTACTAACCATTACTATGGTCGCAAAATCCGTGAATCTATGGAAATCTCTAAGCACCCCAATAACCTTAACCATGATGATAGCTACCCCCTACACAACGCCTGGCAATCCTGCATCTACAAATAACCCAACCGCAACCGTAACTCTTCATTGACCCATGACCCATATATAAACCCGTCCACCATGGACTTACACCAGTTTCAGTGCAACAAACTGCAGCAGTAGTTGAGCCCTGAAGATGTCCCATACGAGTGGGCACGAAACGTTGGCAGTTATACCAGTGACGCGGTTCCAGCCTGGAAGCCCAGAAAAAAAATGTCCTTAAGACGTTGTAACTTGTTATTTTTACATAGGTTTGCAGTATCTAAATCTTTTCTCTTTGTCCCGATAGTTTTGCAAAATAATTTTAATATATGTTTCAAATTATGTCTGCTGTACTGTGCCTACGAATGTATTCAATCTGTCTACTTTTTTTAATCATCCTGTGAGTTTATTATAATGGATGCGTAATAATAACCTTTATTGTCCAACGATACACTATTACAGGACAAATAGAAGAAATATACATATGCATCCACGAAAAATATATAAAATAAGGCATATACTCACGGAAACATGAAAAAGAAAAACTAAAAAAATAACTCATTGCAGTTAGTTAATAAAATCAAAAAAAATCATTATGAAGTGCTTCAGCATTCCGGCAGATTGAGGTTAGAGGAGCACTATATAGAGGGAAATTACTTCTAGGAAATGGTAAGGTAAAAATAGGACAGGAGCGAGAGGATAAACGGGCTACTAAAAAATTAATAGAGGAAAGTAATTGTAGGAAGTCAATAAAGCCGTGAATGAGTTACCACAGAAATTTTGCTTCATGAATTTGTCAACGATCGTGTAGAGACTGCAAATCATGTCTTCTCAGTTCCGGATAGACATTATCAATCCTATAACTTACGTATTTCAAAAAACGTCGTTGAACCTTTTCTATAGCCTACTGCATATAATTTTAGTGCGGCGATCATACGGACGAAGCATATTCCAATTTTCTGACAACAAAACTAAAGAACAACGTTTTTAGCAAAAACAAACTTGCGCAGTACAAAACCTACAATTTTGGACCCAGTAATGCAGATACTATTAATATATAGAGCAAAATTTAGGCTTCAATCAAATAAAACGCCGAGATCTTTCACATGATCAACTTTCGTGGGACTACAATTGTTAATATAATGTACTGGGTCGATAGAACGAACCTTCTTCAAATGAGAGGCAAAATAGCATTTTGTAATGTTTAACTGTAGCTTGCATGCAGAGGACCACCGTGTAATTATATCAAAATTATATTGTAACAGAAAGACATCATCCCAGGACCTAATAGAGTGATAAACTTTTAAATCTTCAGCGTAGACCAGTACAGGACGTAACAGATGTTAACAAATCATTGACGAACAGGACAAACAACAGCCGTCCCAAATGAGATCCGTGTAGAACCCTAGATAACGAAGAATTTTTGAATGACTTATAGCTATTGGAATAAACATTATTTGATCTGTTTGCGAGATATGACATCAACAGTCGACGAAAAGAAGAAATCAAACCAAATGCTGACAGTTTAGCAAGTAAAATTCCATGGTCTATTGTATCAAAAGCACTATTAAAATCAATGTAAATGACACCTACTTGGCTACGTGCATCAAGTTGTTCGCTGATAAATGGACATGTGATCACAAGGTCTGTTACACTAGATCTTATACGGACAAATTCATGCTGGCAGGATGAGATACTTAATACGGTGTAGGTGTAGACAAAAGTAGATAACACTCGAAAACCTTACCGAATTTGATAAAATTGCTAAGGTTTTTGTAACTTTTTAAGAGTTTTATAATTATTTTCATAATAATTTGTTCCTTTTTCAATAGTTCAATTTGATGAAAATTAGAAAAAATCGTCGACTTTTATAAATTAAATAAATGTCTACTTCTTTACGTTTTGGACTTCCAATTGATGTTAATCATTTACTCATATGTATAGTTATAAATATATGGATAACATTTCCACTGAACCTTCTCATTTTCTGAATCAATCGTAAATATGTTTTTTTTTAACTTCGACCATTAATAATTAATAGCTACTATGTTTTAATGCTTATTTCGATTTTGTTAACCTCGTTAGCTTTTCCTTTTAATGCGTAGATACAGTATTTCACTTCTTTATTATATTTATTTGTGCACATTTAAATTTAATTTTATAACTCGATTTGTGATGAATTGTGTTTAGGAATTAGTTCAATACTAAAGTTGAACGTTATTGCAATTTTTTTATCGACTTTTCTCTTTATGAGCTTGAACATATTTTATTTAGAAATCCTCGTATCAAGTCTAGCTGTTTTTCCATAGAATACTTACTTTGTCAGTTTCGCTCTCTCTTTCTTCTGCTGTGATCAGAAATATTCGGAAATAGTAAATAAATATTATACGGCAAAGAAGTTTCTTTTTGCATGATATATAGACTGGGGAATTAATTTTCTCGATGTTGAAAAAGTCTTTTTTGTAACATTATCAAATATGGTTTCGGTAATATTAATTACGACATTAAAGCTATATGAAAAAAAAACTAAATTCATGAGAGAAGCCAATATTTCGATAAAACTGAATATTCTTATTTTATTCGTATCTATTGAAAAAGATAAGTTTTCCTTATTACCTACTTAGAGTAAATATATTTCTCTTGTCACAGGATTCAACTGAAATACACTGTTGTTCATAATTATGTACCCACTTCTATTTTTATAAATATCATCAAAATTATTACTTAAATACATCTTATACAATCTTATAAAAATGAGAAAGAACTGTTTATTTCAAAATACGGTTTAATAGAGGCTGTTTCACAAGGAAATAGTCATAAACCTTTTACTTTCTCTTGGGTGTATCCGTAATAATAAAACCCATGCATATAATGGTAAAGGATAATCTTTCGTAAAACTATTATATTCAAGAACCCTCTAAAGATGCATATTTCCTTCTTTTATTGATCAGTTATTGTTTCATTTCCGTTTTTATGAAAACCCGTATTTTGAAATGCCATGAATCATCCACAAAAACTCTAGCATTGATTATTCGTTATGATAATATAAATAAAACAGTTAGACGGGCACATCTATGTACAAGCAAAAGAAAAAGTATGGCCTTACCAGACGAGAATCGTATGATACGAGGATAGCCGTTTATATTTCGAAAATAGTAAGCGAAAAAAAATTTTTTATTATCGAAAATAGTTTTATTGCTTTTCAAAATATTCTTCTTGAAAATAAATGCACTTCTGCATTCGTTTAAACCAATCCGAAAAGCATTGCAGCCACTGTGAAGGCGGTATCTCCAAAATATGAGTTTTAAATGCCTCAACTGCCCCTTCCGGCGTATAAAACCGTTGACCACAAAGTTTATTCTTCACGTGTGGGAACAATAAGAA
Organism: Dermolepida albohirtum; assembly: GCA_031893035.1. NCBI lineage: Eukaryota > Metazoa > Arthropoda > Insecta > Coleoptera > Scarabaeidae > Dermolepida > Dermolepida albohirtum. The sequence continues at coordinate 100,424 of JAVIWB010004941.1, read as the reverse complement.
ATCACAGGCTGTATGTCGGATGGCTCATCAATTCAATATTTTGCCCAGTCAAATATTCAATTGTTTGAACCAACCTGTGAGAGCTCGCATTGTCATGGTGGAGAATGATCTGTCATTTTCGGTTTGCTTTCCTTATTTCTTCAAAAACTTTTGGCAAACAAACTCTCTAAAGGCACGGTTGCAACGTGATCGGTTTTTTTGAAAAATAGATGACCATTTGTTTTGATGTGCTTCTTGCGCGAACAACTTTTGTTGGTTTTGGCTCATCTTGGAATACCTACACAGTCAACTGCTGTTTACTATCGGGCTCATACATATAGATTCAAGATTCATCACCTGGGACGACTTTATAAATGTTCTGTGAAGTACCTCCATTGAATTTTTTGTGTATTTCTTGACACCAATCGACACAAGTCCTTTTTTGAACGGTTGTTAAATTATGTGGTACCCAACGTAAACATAGCTTCTTAACGGCTAAATGTTCATGCTGGATCTTATGCACGCTGGTGTTACTAATAGCTGGGATGCCTCGATCTCACGGTATGTCACATGACGTTCTTGCATTACCAATTCAGGCACTGCATTAATGTTTTCCGACACAACAACATTTGTGGGACGACCTTCACGAAATTCATTGTCCAACGAACGCCGTCCAAGTTCAAATTCACTATACCAACAATATACTGTAGTTTTCGATGATGCTTCATCGTTATGTAAAGAATTCAGCTCGTCGATGCATTCTTGTTGAGATAATCCACGCCGAAAATTATAAAAAATAATTGCACGAAAATGTTCGCAAGTTAATTCCATTTTTTCGCTGACATAAAATTTTCAAGTTACTGTCAACAATAGAAATAGCGACCGGATAATAAAACTGTCAAGGTAAATATATTGTCAAAAATGAGAAACTTCACGATGCAATCGTCAGATCGGAGGCAACACTAACAGTGTTGCCAGTTCGCTAAATATTAACGGCTACCTTCGTAGTAATACTATGATAGCAAACGAAACCAGCATCGAAAATCAATTGCCTAAATAAGTACTGATGCCACAAAAAGCAAATTACAGAAATCGCTTAGGTAATTGAAATAAAAAATACTGTGCGCAGACAGGTGCAAGTTTTACGTTTTTGCTTCGAAACAAATTATGTTTGCTCGAAAATCGGCAAAAGAAGGGTTAAGTGATAAATGTTTGTAGATAAAATTGATGATGGTTCGAAGTTATTTCAGCGACATTTCTATAAGTATTCGGATTAAAATAGAAAAGTCAAAAAACTAGCCACAAATGAATTTTGAAAGTTCACACCATTCATTAAAATTAACTGACAAAACTTGGCTTTGCATCAAGATCATTTTCCTAAGTATACTACATAGGTCTGCAATTCGAAGATTAGAAAAACAAATATCTAAAATCACTCTATTTGAACAGCATATATTTCAATTATTACACGTGGATGAAAGAAACAATAGTGAAAGTAAGAGGAAAAGATTGATAATAGGAAAGAAATTTGGATGATATGGACGTGTTACCAAAAGGTTAAATAAGCGAAAACAATATTGGAAGTCAAAATAACAGGAAAATATACATAGATAAGATAGCTCTTTCGAAACATGGAGGAATATCATCATAGAAATTTCCGAAAGGGGAACTTTACAAATAAAATCTAATTCCCGAGAAGGCGATCCAAATTTTTGATTCTACTGAAACTCTACTAGAAAGTATCGCTATTACGACTATAAGAAGCAAATATTGATATGATAGAAATTTATTATTTTTATTTTGGATTAAAATTTAATTTCGTTTTTTATTTTCCTATGAAACTGTGTACCTTTCCTTTTTTATTCCAAAGATACAAATGTAACTACAATTGATGTATGTATCGAAAATATAGGCAAAATAATCTCAATTTTTCGTTTATTAATAGCATTCATTGAGTATGTCCAAATGTCAGGAATACAATTTAAATATATACAAACACGTACATATAAATTCACATAAGGGCAAGGCGTACCTACACTTTACCAGGTTATGCGTGGTTAGAAAAATAATTATGTTACCGTAGAGGAACGACCAGTAAAATCTACGAAGTGTGACGCCGGAAGAACTCGATGTTTTACCTGTTTTCCCCACCTGTATACGCTCCCCTAGTTAAAACCTCCCTCACTTCCAACAATGCCAACCGTTTCGCTAAAGTAGTAAGGTCAGGGTATTTAAATTGATATATATATATATATATATATATATATATATCAGCCGTGGATAAATAATTTAAGTAATGTAATATGTTTGTAAATTTTATTATACATTATTTTGGTCAGAATACCAAATTTTAGTGATCCATTATTATTTCATTTGTTTATTAATAACTTTCCGCCCACATTTTAATTCTTCATTATTTATAAGTGTTGCACAAATTTCGGGTTATACAAAGACGAAGAAATAAAGGCTGTTTCAAATTTCGCGTTTTTTTTGAAGAATAAATAAAACACATAATTTGCATTCACTTTCAAAAACTTTTTATTGGTAATTGAAGTATTGGTTATGACATTTATACGCGAAAAATAATATCTGCCAAACGGCCTCCTCTTGCAGCTCCACAGACGTCCACTCTTTTGTAAAAATTTTCAATGATATTTTGACATAATTGAGGCTCTATCTCACCAATGACACGAATAATTTCATCTTTCAAAGCAGGAATTGATTGTGGATTGTTTTTATAAAACTGACTTTTGACATTACCCTAAAGAAAATAGTCTAACGGTGTCAAATCACATGATCTTGGCTGACAATTAACATTACCGTTTCTTGAGATTACACGTTCAGGAAATTTTTCTCTCAATAAATCAATTGATTCGTGTGCAAAGTGAGGTGTAGCGCCATCCTGTTGAAACCACATATCCCCTAGATCAATATTCATTAATTCAGGCCACAAAAGTTCGGTTATCATCCGACGATATCAATCACTATTGACAGTTACAGCTTCACCAGCAGCATTTTCAAAGAAATAAGGTCCAATTACACCACCTGACCATAACGCACACCAAATAGTAACTCGTTAAGGATGCATAGGTTTCTCATGAATAATTCGTGGATTTTTCTCACCCAGATACGGCAATTTTGTATATTAACATAGCCACCAAGTTCAAAATGTGCCTCATCGGAAAATATTATTTTTTGAGAAAAATCAGCTGGTTGTTCATTGATGAAATTGACAAATGAACGACGTTTTAAATGACTTAATGGCTTCAGTTCCTGTGTTATTTGAACCTTATATGCCTTCAGAGCTAAGGCCTTGTGTAAAATACGTCATGTTGTTAATCCACTAAGTCCATGTTATTGTGAACGTCGTCTAATGGACATTTCAAGATCTTCAGTAACTCTTTTACGAACCAAACCAATATTTTCTTGTGAACGATCACTACGACTGTATTTTTCACTTTTTTCGTCTTCCACGGGACCGGTTTCTGGAAATTTTTTAATAATTCGACCAATAGTGCTTTCACATGGAACCATAAAATTCATGTAATTTTCTAAAAACTCTTTTCACAGAACGCTGATTTTCATAAAATAATTCGACAATTTGAACGCGTTGTTGTACCGTGTACGAAGCCATTTTTATAAATGTCATACATCACACTTTTAAATTCCCACATACCTAAACAAATTCAGTGCGCCATCTATATTTTATTTATTCTTAAGAAAACCGCGCAATTTGAAACACTTTATGATCGTCTGTGGTGATATGCATCGTTAACGTAAATAATCTTTTAAAGTTTTTAGTTTTTATCAATTCTTTAGTTACTATCTCTGTGTACGAGGCTGTAAATATTTATTTGTTAGCACACCCTCTTCTTCATTACATACGTAATATTTGTTTAAAGGAACGTTTTGTAATGGAGTTATAGTAATAAACAGAAGTGACGCGACCCGAACAGAAATAATCGTGTTCCATTAATAAAAACGTGCGCGTTAGTAAACCAGTATTTATCAAACAATAAACATTGCCTTGACTTTATCAGTTAAGGTTGATACATAACCCCTTTCCACATCAGTTTTCGTATTCTGTATACGTATTTCGACAACTAAGTTTTCATCATCAGCAGATAATTAAACAGTATCGCACTTGGAAGACTACTGCAAAAAACCGAAACAAATTCCGTACACTATCTGCACCGTCGAAAGTATAATATGCGTTATAAGAAAAACGTAAACTATACAAAAAGTGACCACATACTGTGAGGATTGCAACGATCAGTCCCATTTCTGTCTGACTTGTTTTAGGCCTGTCACGAGTGACCATCATAACCCCATTTAGATGGCAACTCTTGTCACGGGTGATTACCCTGTTCACAATGTTTCGTTTTATCAAAAGCTTTGTCTATGTATGTTACAGTAACCAAAGAACATCCACACATGTGATGAGTTATTTATTTCACAATCACATCAAGTTAATGTACATTAATGCCACCACTTTATTGTATAAATTTTAGACCTGTGAGCAAACTATTAAATGTTTCTTCTCTTCATGATCTTCGTTGAATGGCGGTGGATATTTACTTAATGTATCACTAGGATGTAAATAAGTAATTAGATAGGCATTGTTCACTTCAAAATTTGTAGATGAATGAACTAATATTCAAGCATTAACTTCAGTAAAGAAATTGAAAACCGAACATAGTACTTCCTCGATTTATTATTTGCCAAGCGACAAATAAGTTTAGTTTAGTCTATGGAAGAAGTGTAATATGGTACATACTGTCAGCTATTCTTTGGTGGAAGAATCCTTCAAGTCAATGATTTCGAACGAAATTTGAAATTTTTTTTTGAGGTCATAATTTCTCTCAGTTGCTCTCCTGGAATTGACAATTCCTTTCATAGACAGCATAATATGTCATAATGATCCTTGGTAATTGTAAATTTGTTTCATATATTTTCGAACACCCAGTATACGTTTACAATTTCATCTATGATAATTTAAGTAATGGCTTACATTAGTATTATTATATATCTACGCTTTACATAAATAATACATAATTTATTAAAAATTAAAAAAAAAAGCTAAAGAAATTCTTAAACTCTAGTGTCAATATTAAATTTATAAATACATATAAAATGGCAAACTAGATAGAGGATTGAATATAGATTAAAATGGATAAATCAATAATTTATGTGATTCAATGCAAAGAAATGGATATATAACCTTTATAAATGTAGGCATTTTTTTCTTTAATCTCTTATCAGAGAACGGTAATTGTACGGATATGATACACCGCTAGCGGCAAGTATATTGGCGAAATTTATAGAATTAACTTCTGTTTAATAAAAATACACATTTTGTTTTCGAAACAAATATCGAATGTAATCGAATATCAAATTAGAAATTAAACATTCAAATAAGGAATCCCCGCGAAAAAAATACGCCAAACAAATAAAATAGAATAAATTTCTTTCACCTATTAAATAAAAATATTTTACTGTCAACATATTATTTACCATAAAGTGTAAACATCGTAACAAAACTGTATTATTCGAGCGCTTAAAATAAAAATTATAAGAGAACATGTGCGGTTCTAGAAGTATAAACTCGACAGCAAATAGGTGCAGGTGGTTTGAAAAATGTACCTAGAATTAAGAAGTCCATAGATTTTGACGATTAATCAAGGATCCTAAGTATAATCTGATTTGTGTCTGGTTGTTTTACAGATGAAAACTAGAATAAAACGGATCAGTGAGAGCGGTTTCAATCTCGGTAACAATGGAACGTACCGTCTGAGTTTTCTTCAGGTGAATCTGAAGATTCGATTGTAGTTTACTTACTTCAGCTTGTGTAGCAGAATTATCATCTAACTAACATTAAGCTTCATAGCCATATATGTTATATTTTCCGAAAGTAACACTGTCATAGATATAGCTCTTTGAAAATGTCGAGTTTCGTGCGTGAAAAAGTGCATTTCCTATTTAATCAAAAGAAGAAGGCGCTGAATGTCATCGATTGCTGGTAGAAACTTACGGTGAGTATGCTCCAACCATAACATGTGAGGCGTGGTTTCAACAATTCAAAAGTGGTGATTTCGATGTGCAAGGCAAAGAACGTTCTGGTAGACCGAAAAGGTTTGAAAATGCTAAACTGCAGGAGTTATTGGATGAAGACCCAAATAGAAAATCGAAAAATCGTCTGTGAAATGCTGCTTCAAAGGTGTGATCGGAAGTCATTTCTGCATTGAATAGTGACGGGCGATGAAAAATGGATTTATTTCAAAAAGCCTAAGTGCCAAAAATCATCATTATCAACTGGCAAAGCCGGCTCATCGACTCTAAGGCCAAATCGTTTTGGTCGCAAGACAATGCTCTGTTGAAACCTGATGAAACAGTTAATACTGATCGCTACCGACAACAAATTATCGATTTGAACCATGCATTGATAGAAAAACGTCCAGAATGGGTCCGAAGACACGATAAAGAGATTTTATATCACGATAACGCGCCGTCTCATACCACGAAACCGGTCAAGGAAGCATGGAAAGCACTTGGATGGGACATAATATCGCACCCGTCCGATATCACCTTTTCACATTAATGGGACACACGCTTGCAGTACTTCGCCAATTTCGAAGAACTTAGAAAATAACTCGATGAATGGTTTTGCTCAAAGAACAAACAGTTTTTTGGGATGGCATCCATAAATTGCCTAAAAGATGGGCAAGATGTGTAGAATCAAACAGTCAATACCTTGAATAAATAAATTTATTCATTTTCTTGAAAATTATGTAGCTTTTTTTACGAAAAAACCGATAATGACTTTCCGGAACACCTGGTAATTCCTTCACCACCAATATTTCTTTTTACCGCATCGTTCAACTTAACGTTTAAGCTTTATTATCGAAGACAAAGAAATATTTCACTAAAAACTAACAACTATGCAGAAGGGAGTGAGCAGTTAAGATTTTGAGGTATTATTTCCAGAAATAAACCGTGGGTGCCAAAGCGCAGTGATGAACTGTGAATGTTTTCTTACAATTTGTTATTCTACGAAGCTCGCAGATATTATGCCATCCAGCAGATTTGTTCTATTAAAAAAATATCTTCATTTCTCAAACAACGAGAATTATTATATTATTAGAGCTTAAAAATACGATATCGATCTAAAGAAGTCTGCTATTATACAAAGGACAACTTAGCTGGATACAAAGTATCCCTCTAAAGATAGCCAGATTCGATATAAAAACATATATACCATGTGAGCCAAAAGCTGGGTTCGTATAATTTAATATTATTTACGTTGGTAAAGATGCAATCTTTTAATACGATTTTGCACATCTACCAACCTTCCCTTTTTGTAATGTTATTAATGAAGCCTCTGTTTGATAAAAGGATACTGTTTAATGGCAAGAAATTTTAATACGTCCTCTGAATGGGCAGATATGTTACTGTCCCATCAAACACACAGATGCGCCACAATGTGATCAACTTGAAAAGATCTTCCTTCGGCTAGAAAGAAACCTTTGAATAAAGGAGAAATTGTGGCATTCAAAAGGGCAAAATGTTTAGCGATGAAATGGAAAGGGAAATGAGAAGATGATCTATCTTCCATAGTGCATAATATAGAAATGGTTTCGTTACAACAAAAAGAAATTAGAAAACCTCACCTGATCCATGGCTGCAAAAATACCCTAGGAGAGATAGATAGAGTGAACTAATATCTTGCTGGCTATCCTATCACACAAAACCGAGGTAAGAAATACTACCAAAATATCTTTTTCCATTTCCTTTAGCAAGCACCGTGAAATTCTTATATTTCGTATAAGAAAAATAATTATCGATTAAAAAACTAGTCGAGGTTTATCATACTCCACAAAAAAAATCAAGAGGCCGATCATTTAATACGCCGAACACCACTGAGAATGAGGGGAATACGTTTTTCTGAAGTAATCCCACCAACTGAAAAGAAGAATAATCCCACAAGAGTGTGCGTTGTGTACAGTTAAAAGAAGGATAACAGTAGTAAAAAAGTTCGACGAGAATCACGCTACTTCTGTCCGGCTTGTGGCGCTAGTCTGCGTATTTTCACGTTTTAGGATTTATCACAGTTTTAAATTTTGTAAACTTGTAATTGTATTTGAAATAACATTTGTATTTTCAAAAAAACACCTAACGAATTTTTTTACAAAGGAAAAGTAAGTAAAAATAAAACCTTTTTTGCAACACTTATGTAAAATGTAGTAATTTGGTGAATTATGCACTCGTTCATTAATATTCGTACTAACAAAATAAAATATAATCTTCGATATAGTTATTTTCTTCTTTGAACATCTTAAAATACTCGCGAAATTGAAAATTGCTCAGTTTTTTTCATCATCAAATATCTTTCTATTTCTAAGAAACACACATAATTGCAGGTGAATGAACATTTTCTTATAGTTGGGTTAAACGTCAAATAAGATCGTTACTACCATTAAATTTGAAAAACAAACATTTTTCGTTATTACCTTCTTCACCTTGGCTTCCGGAATGGAACCGCGTCTTCGATAATTCTGCTGCCGACGTCTCGCCTCCATTTGTATAGGACATCTTCAGGGCCCAGTTTCAGTGCAACAACGAAAGTAATAGCAGCAGTTTAGCCTTGAAGATGTCTCATGCAAGTCGAGACAAAGCGTCGGCTGTAGAATTACCGAAGACGTGATTTCAGCCCACAAGCCAATGTGAAGAAAGTATTGACAATGACTACGAAAGTCTACGAGCCAGATTCCATTATATTGTTTTTATTATTTTAGTGTCTCTTGAATTAAATTAATTGTAGTACTGGCATAGAAAATAAGAACATAAAGTTAGTGTTACTTCAGTTCTAATTACAGTATTATAATATACGCCTACCGGAAAGTTTTGTCCGTTCTTAAAATAAAACAAAATAATAAATTGTTCGTAACTTGAATAAAGATTAATGAATAATATAATTGCCATCATTATTTATGATTTCTTCCCAGCGTGATCGCAATATATGGTATAACCCATTTTAAAAAAGTGCTTCATCCCTAGAGGCGAAAAATTGAACTAGTGCTTGCCTGACATACGCCACTGTATTTTGTACGAATTCCAACAAAGAAGAAATGCTACAGAAGCGTGTAGAAATTTATCGAAAGTGTTTGGTGAAGGTACAGTTTTTCTGATACAGAAGACGGTTCGACAAATTTCAAATAAGTGATTTTGACCTTTCTGATAAGCCACGTTTTGAGCGATCATCTTTGATCGAGAGATCAAGATCATGTTAGAGCAACATCGTAGATTGCGGAAAGGCTTGATTCAGCTCAGCAAACCATTACGGATCATATTTGGAAACTAGGATTCGAGATGGGCCACATGAGTTAAGTGAGAAGAATTTGAATGCTCGAGTCATCATATGCACATCTCTGCTTGCACGGGACAAAATCTCCTTGGACTGGATGATAACTTAGGATGAAAATTGGATTACCTATGAAAACATCGTAAGGAAAGAGCATATTGTGAATCCGTAAAACCTGGCCCCTTCATCTCTAAACAGAAGTTAAGCCTGAGTAAGAGAATGTGTGTGTGGTGGGACATTCGAAGACTAATATATTTTGAGTGAAAAGCTAAATTCGGAGAGGTTGTCAACAATTGGATAATTTAAAAACAGCACCCTAAGAAAAGAGGCCGGCGATGTTCAATAGGAAAGACATTACACTACTTCATGATAATGCCATGCCACATACTGCTTTGGGAACTCATCAGAAACTCGCAGAGCTGGGCTGGGATATTCTATCGCATCTACCATACCCCTCGGCCCTAGCACCCTCCGATTGTCACTTGTTCCTATCCCTCAAAAACGAAGAAGATATCAGACAAGCACTGGTTCAATTTTTCACCTCTATGGATAAGGCATTTTTTAAAAATGGGTTATACAAATTACCATTACGCTGGCAAGAAGTCATGAATAATTATGGAAATTATATTGTTCAGTAAAGTTTATTCAAGGTATTAAAAATTTATTTTGTTTTGTTTTAAAAACCGACAGAACTTTCCGGTAAAACCTGATACAATTATTTGTTTGATTTTCTTGACCGCTCTGCATATTTATGCGTAGATATTTAGGTATTTCTTTCAATTTATTCACATTTCTCAATAATGAACAATTTTTTTAAGTATTTATCGTATTTGTAATAAAACTGTTTTAAGTACATATGTTTATATGGATAATCTTAGTAAGTCACATTTTTACAATTCTTCTAGCGTAATCCTACAGCCACATCCGTTGGGTTTGATAAATAGCACATTTCAAATTAACATTTATGTTTATTTGATAATATTTATCAAAAGAATAACTTTTAAAAATAATATTATTGAACAATTATGATTAAGAAACTGCCTTATCTTTAATAGTATTTAATGCCACACTTACACATATGAAGCAGCATAATTATATGAAAAATTGTTTATTTTTTCTTTACATTTTCGATTTTTGTTCGCGAAAGATTAAAGCACAAAAATATTGCGCATGAATATATGTTATAATATCTCTATTACTAATCTGACCTACTTCAGTTATTGTTTTAATTACATTAAAACTATTTAATGAGGAAATTATATATTGACACCTAATTAGTTTAGGTATAGGAACAATGATTTTTATTTTAATCTGCTCTTGAAAACATTCCATCAGTGTGCTACTATTTTTTTATTATTTCGTAATAATTTCCCATTAATCATTTGAATAGTATCCAAGAATTGCAATAAAAATAGCAATCGTTGGAATTCCGCAGGGAAAAGCTTAGAGGCCCTTGTTTTCATTGTTTATAAATGATCTTCAAAGTTCTGTTAACCATAGCGGTGTTTCATCGTCCGGACGAGATTACTATTATTAGCCTGCAATAGAATTTTAGGTTAGTTTAAGGATGAAATAAATACAGGTTCATTAAACATATAAGACTATATATGTGGATATAATTTCTAATTACTTAACTCCTGAAATTTCCACATAATTGTTGTGGGCAATTTAAATTTAAAAAAAGTGTGAATTAAAGACCTTCATGATATTGATATTATGGCCTTAGTAATAATAACTTATTATGGTATAAACTTTATATAAGTCAAAAAAAAGACAATTACGACATTCACGTAGTGTTTAGTGACATATTCATTTAAGCATAGATATCATGAAGGGATAGATATTAGTGGTTAAATATTGTCCAACTGACTTCGACCAGTGAACAAATTGGTTCAATATCATGAAGAAGCAAGACTTGCCTGAAAATATCTTAATAGTTTGTGTAAAATATAATAATTGATCTAGCATAGAACAGCTCAAACTGGTGTACTCTTTATAAGAGGGTGATTCATTCATAATAAAAAATAAAAACTTCAACTTTATCGGGTATTCTTTATTATCATACAAAGGAACCATTCTTGACACTTATTTTTTTAAAATTATTTCCTTCAAATGTTGGCCGTAACTGCCCCTAACATGGTTCACTCTGAAGTTCCAATTTTCGATGACGCGTTCGAGCATTTCAAGTGACGCGCAATTGCTCAGTCGTAACTGGCTTATCCATGTAGACTTTGGACTGTACGTAACCTCAAAGGAAAAAAGTCTAAAGATGTGATATCACATGATTGCACAGATCCATTACCTAAAATTAAATATTTACCAAATTGTTCTCGCAATAAAGCCATGCTTTCACGAGTTGTGCAGCAAGTAGCGCCATTTTGTTGGAACCAAATGTCGTTGAGACCACGGGCTTCAATTTCGGGCAGCAAATAGACCATTATCATGGCGCAATACCGGGCGCCATTCACAATTATGTTGCGGCCATCTTCATTTTTGAAGAAATATGGACCGATGATTCCACTTGTCCGTAAACTACACCAAACCGTGGTTTTGTCTGGATGTAATGGCAGCTCTTGAACCTCTTCTGGTTACTCTTCACTCCAAATACAACAATTGTGCTTACTGATGTAGCCATTAAGCCAGTAATGGGCCGCATCGTTGAACAAAATTTTGGTTGGAAACAGTGGATCTTCTTCAAGCTTTTCAAGAGATCGAAGACTGAAACGGTGACAATTCGAAAGGTTGGCCGCTATCAATTTTTGAACGAGTAGAATTTTGTATGCTTTTAAACCAAGATCCTTATGTGAAATACGCCAAGTTGTGGCATACGACAAGCCAAACTGTAGAGATCTACGTCGAGTCGATTCTTCACGGTCATCACGTACACTCTCAACTACCATCGCTATATTTTCTTCACTACGTGCTGGATGTGACTATTTGGTCGCGTATTATCCAATAATGAAAATTACGTTTCAAATTTTTCGATAGTATAGTAAATTGTGCGTTCGGTGGGTCGATTACGTAAACCATAAGTTGCTCCAAGCGTACGAAACACATTTGTCGTAGAACGCTGATTTTCGTAATACAACCGAATAATTTGTAGACGCTGTGCCGGGCTGAGGCTTTCCATAATAGAATGTCAGGCAACAGCGTGAAAGTTTAAAACAACTCACGCTTTATCAGTCAAAAAATCACTACTGAAAAAAGTACATCATAATGAATCACTCATTATTTATTATTTCTAAATAAACACATTTGTCTTTTATTAACATTGGACGATGTTTAATAAATTTTAATGTATTGCATTTGTCAAAACTTTTCAGGAGGTCTAGTATAGTATATCAGAGAAACTAGTTTCAAGAGTTTACTCAAAATTGGATCACGCGACTGTACATTTTACTGTACACTTCGTGTTGTGTGATGTCAATATATCAATACATTAATATATACATATATATGTACGTATTGATAGATTGATACACATCACAAAATACGAACTATATATATAAATTATTAGCAATTGTCATAAAATCCATATTATTTGCTTGATTTTAAACGTTAGAAACTATTAATTGTGACGGTTATTGCTGGCGAATTCAGCCGATTTTATTGGTTAATAATTGATTTGATTTATGTGTAGTATCAAGTAGTGGTGAGATCGGCAGTCACATTTCGTAATCAGTTAATGTTTAAGAACGAGCTAATAATCTTATACGACCATATATTGAAGATTTGTATTAATGGATCTCCTGTTATTTGTAGATAGCTATAGAGATTTTTAACAACATAATGTATGTTTATTAATAGATTAACTCAATATCGGTAATGGGACGGATGAGATTGTGATCAGATTTAAAAAAATAAATTCCTCAATTATTTTTTTATTATAACAATATTTGGATTTAAGATTTATATGTATGTATATACATATACAGGGTGCAGTAAAAATAACACCTGAATATTAAACGTAAATAACAAAGTCACCTTAAAAGTTATTCAAAAATGTATTTTACTGTTTGAAAGAGCAATGTTTGTTAGTTACTTTATATACACATACACCATCATAGTTTTGAAAATAGTATCGTCTAAATGCCTACCGCCCTTTTCTATGCAATGCAGAGAAGACTGTACGATGGCTTGTCTCATTACATGGATGTTCTCTGGTGACGAACATTATGAGGTTATTTTCAAATTGATGGCCCATAACAAGCAATTGTCTATAAAATGGCCCCTTAAAAAAAATCTAATCATTCACTTCATATTAATTTGTGTTGGTATAGTAAAAATAGCGCCTAAACATTAAACGTAAATAACAAAGCAACCCTAAAAGTTCTTCAAAAATGTATTTTACAGTTTGGAAGGGCAATGTTTGGCATTTACTTCATATACACATACACCACTTCTTGGTTTTGAAAGTGATGTATTCCAAATGCTGACCATCCTTTTCTATGCAATGCTAAGAGACTGTACAATGACTTGCCTCACTACATGGATGCTCTCCAGTGTTCGAACACTACGAGGTGTGCCTTCGTTTTTAAAGATTTCAAATTGGTGACCCACAGCAAGTAGTCGTATATAGAATGGCTTCTTAAAAAATCGAATCATTCATTTCGTATTCATTAAATTTAATAATAATGACCACAAATATAAGCAAGTCAGAAAAGTGGTAATGTGTTTAAATTAGCTAAGGCATTTGGGACAATTTAGTAATAGAACAAAGATAGTGTTACGATATTGAAAGGGATTCACGAATATGCAAGGGTTATAAGACCAAGAGCCAGAACCAATAGAATTAAAGGAAAAAGAAACACATAAAATATTTGCTCGTCTTCCATTCTGCTGATAGAAAATTTTTTTAAAAAATGCTAATCATGGAAAATATCCAAAATAAAATTGAATACAGGGCCAATATAAGATAAATTATTTGGAACCTGATTCAGACTATTTTTAACTAAGGCTGCGTAGAAAAATTTAAAAGAGGTGACACAAAGAGATGACAAAAAGAGGTAAATTAGTAGTTGCTAATGTGCGCACGAGAAGTAGCTACTACAGAAAATTATCAATAAGAAAAACAATGGACATAGAAAAGCGCTAGGACCAAGAGGAGAACTACAAACTCAGTAAAGTCTGAAAGAATTAATTATTAGAATTTCCAATTACATGAAAATATTTACTACAGTGTTCCAATTTATTTCCACTATCTCCTGCTATGATGTCAGTTTTAAATTTATTTATTATCCTATTGCTTCGTTTTCTTCATCTATTTTAATAATATTTGTTATTATTACTAACCAACATGCTATTAAATTGGAGACTGTTGTTGAATAAATACGCAAACAGTTAATAATCGTTACCATTTGGTATTTAGTATTTGTACTCTAGCTACGTATTTCAACAATTGATGTAAAGCTATAGGAGTCTAGAAGGTTGTTTCGCGTTTTATTCTGTATACACCTTTACTTTAAATCCATGTTTAACACACTTCCTACTGAAGATGACAACTTATTTGTTGATTTGTTGAAATACGTATCTAGAACACAAAAATTAGTGTGATAAGAAGTTTTTTTATTATTTGTTTGAGTAGTAATGCACATGATTTTAAAATTTAATATGCTTTCTCTAAAATTTCAGATTAAAAAAAAAATGTTAAAAGAAAAATTTCATGTTTTTGCAAAAAATAGTACTATTACGGTACTGTTCTTTCGCGTTATACAATCTGTTTAATAAGATATTGTTCATTTTCTCATTTATTTATCAGAATTACATTTCTATTTTATTCATTAAAAAACAATAGTGAAAGTACAGGGAAGTTGACACACATCAAAAATTTAATTTTCACTTCTATATTACTTGAAAAAAAATTTTTCCTCGTGCCTTATAATATGAACATGTGTAAAATCCGGTCCTGTACTAGAAATAAAATCAATTAAAAAATACAGTAAATCATAAATATTTAATTTTTTCATTTGGTACTGTATAAGTACAGAAACCAAAAAAAAAATTTTTCTTGCAACACAATACAAAAGTGCATTGTGCGTTTTTTGGTAGAAGTATTATAGTAGATGAATCAAGGTCGATGCTCTTATTTTACCTCTGCATACTTATACAAACTCTGCTGGCACTTTTTGCAAAGTAATTCGTAGAAGTTTAGGTCTTGTCACTCATTCTACTTACACCAGATTCTTTTAGTCTCACTGATGTGAGATTTTTGATCCGTCTGTCTGATAAAATTACACCTGTTTTATTCGATACCCCGAATGTAATTATAATCTTTCATATTTACTGAAATTTCCATCAATAATGTAATTCCATAATTAATAGATTATGCAGGGCACAATTTAGTATTTTAATATTTTTTAGGTTTAAATTAAAAAAAATTATATAAATATACAATCACGTATTTATTTATTAAGTTGCAAGAGACACAGGTTTAACTAAAAGTATTATCGCTAACAATAAAATATGACAATAATATTGTTTGACGCTGTATTAAATATTATATCGAATAAACAATAAATATTTTCAGCTCGCCATATTTATGTAAAATATTTAAAATATTGAGAAGGGCTCAAATATAATTCAAATATCCATGTCCTATGTGCAGATATCAATCACGTCCATGTTATGATGCCTTTTGTTCTTTGTTAAGTAGTTAATAATACGAATAATAATAATTTAAAACACATTTTTAACTCGCAGTTATCGAAATGCGCATATCAAAATAAATATAATTTAAACGCAATAAAATTTTATTCTGTTTTAATTGTGGTTAATATTACTTGAGTAATTAGAATAATTTTCTACTCAACAAGGACAAGACTTTTCGCACGATTTAGTTTTATTTTTCAACGTAATCTCTAACATCACCGCACTTGCACCATATTTTCTGCAACGACTTTATTCCATCATATCTGCTGGTCATCAAAATAAGCATTAATCTCTTCTTTTAATTGGTTATCGTCCTTTGGAGTGTTTTTTCAAATTTTTAAATAGAAAGAAGTTGAACGAAGCCAAATTCGTATTATATGATTGGTGTTCAGACTCAAAGAAGTTACGTTCGAAGAAAGTGGATTGGACTTTGACTGTCCTATGAATTCGCGCATTGTCATAAGAAAAGAGAACTTCTTTGTGATGTAAACCTGGACGTTTTTCCTCAATAACTATATGCGATTTGTTAATGTATTTCTGTAAAAAATTGTTGCTATGGTAATCCCCTTGGTATATATTCAACAAAATTACAGAAACTGTTTGTAAAATATTTTATTTTAAAATTTGACGGAGCTTTGTCCCAAGACACTGCAATCATTCGTTCCTGAACAGTTTTAGGAGAATTCTGTTCCTTTGTTAAAAATTCGATGACACTACGATATTCTAACTTTTCCAAACTAATTTTCTGTTGCAAAAAACTTTATAAGACACACTATAATGAACTAATTGAAAAAGTTGACACGCGCAATCACTGGCTAAATGCATTTCTTTTCTAGTTCTTCCCGTATTTTATTGAATTACGTGTATTCATTTATATTTATTTTCTGTAAGTAAGCATTTTCTTTGACAACAACTGCATTTCTCTTCTCATTCATGTACCTTCCTAGTAGCATTTCATTGCTTCCCACACCACGTTTATTCATTGTGTGAATTAAATGATCTAGTTTCCTTTATTTGATTAATTCCTTTTCATATTAAGTTTTTGTCTGATCTCTTCAGTAAGCTTTAATTGATTATAAGGTCGTATGATGTTTTGAGAATGCGTTTATATAACTAATTTTCAAGCTGTTCGCTGAAAGAGTCTATGGTTATTCAACTAACAGTCTTCTAAATCATTTTATATCTAATCGAAAACCTTTTTTATAAGCGAAAACTTTGTTCAAATTTTGTCAAATTTATAAAGTATCCTAAAATGTCATAGTTTTAAAGTTTTAAAAATAACCTCTATTTTAATATTCTAGAATCTACTAAAGCAAATCATTTATTAATTTTCAAAATAGGTAAATAATAAATAATTACTACTAATTCTAGAGGCTGGCTCCTGACGAAGGCATCCAATCCATACTTAATGTATTGATGCGAGATTTGGGCCGTTGCCTTGCCGCAGGAGAAGTACAGGAAGCGGATGGCTTCAGTACAAGGGCGGGGGCGTTCAGGATCGCAAACTTATATCGTACGGTTTCTGAACCGGCGATGCTGGTGATTGCAGGAGTAACCCCAATTGATCTACTGGCTCAGGAAAAGAAGAGCGAAAAGCGAAGGCCTAAAGTGGAAAGAACGTTGACGAAATTAAACGATCCATAACACCGTGGACTGAATAGACCGCACCCACAGTGAGGTAAACTACTACCTTACACAGTTCCTCAACGGACATGGGTTCTTCAATACATACTTGGCCAGAATTGATAAAGTGGAGACCGCTGCTTGCCTATATAACAACTCTGCAAAAGACGATTCCCAACACTCTTTTTTCAAGTATGAGAGATAGGCCGAGTACAGAAACACTGTGGAAATAATGTATCTGGAAGCAATCGCTAGCAGGAGATCGCCAGGTTCGTGGAGAGAGTGAAAACGAAGAAAAATTAGACCAAAGCAATAGCGGTAGCTGATCAAGGCTAATTATAAAGTACCATCCTGAAGTAATGCAAATAGCGGTTCCAGAATGGTGTCTTCACCTTGACAAAGTGAGGTTTTTACAGGGTTCAAACCCCACACAACGGGAAATTGATCCCTGCCAATTCAAAAAAAATTCTATTAAACATTCTGCGTATATTTTATTCTTGAAATTTTATTTCTATGTCAAATATTAGTACTTGAACATATTACTTACATGAAAGGAATTAAAAAAGACGATAACAGTGCCATAGTGCGCACATGGTAATTACGTATTTAATCGCTTTCAAGGCGATTTAATTGTTTTAAAACCGTTATTTTATCGACTCGATCTGCCACTTGATAATACTTAATCACGTTATCAAAACTACTGTAACTCATCTTTCATGAATTTAATATATCATATTTAAATTTGGAATGTAATTGGTACTTTACTAAAGTTAAGAGAAATTTTGCACATATATGTGTATATTTATATAAATTTACTATATATTTTAGATTTGAAATTGTACTAAATAAATTAATAATAATTACAATATGTATCTATTAAAGTTAAACAAGTTTTGTTTAAAAATTACCTGTACGTCTCGTATATTACTGGTTATTTATCTTTTGACGTCAACAGAACATAAAAAAAAACAGTACATAAACATGCATTCAAATTTTCCATTTAATTATTAAAAAGCCTTTATAACGATCAAACATAAATACTGTTTGATTTTTAAGAAATTTATTTAACTTAAAATTAAGGAAACCAACACTATATTATTTTGGTATACGTATGTATGAATAGAATAGTAGTGATAATACATATTTCAGTATTAATTTTTTTGTTTATATACATTACATAGATTTTCACATAAAAATTTAACAAATACATTATTTATTGATCATATTTTATGAACAAATATCAATTTTAAACGTTGAACTAAAACTATTTCTCATTATTTTTCCTATCAAAAAAAATTCACCTAAAATTACATGTTTAATAATAATAATTAATATGTTCACATCCTGTATTTGCCTAACACCAGTTACAGGGGACATTGCCAGGCTGAGTTATCATTACACTTGTGCTCGTAGAACTACTTAAAATCTTTGGCTGTTGACATTCATATTAAAAGAGAAGGAAAACCGCGAAAAATCTTCCAGGGTAGCAGATTAAAACTCCAGTATGATAAGCCAGTAACTACTAAACTATTAGTCGGCGACTTAACTCCCAATTATATATTTTCCTACTCAAAAAACTCGAAGTAGCAATCAACATACTTTCAACAGTTCATTTTTTTACATTCAAATGTCATATTTATAGAAATTAGAGTTTGAGTTCGATTTTGATGAAAACTGTCTTTCTCAAATGCGATCAAGTATTTTAGAAACGATTTTCTTATTGTATATCTGCGAAAATAAAAGAAGATTGTATACAATCAAATAATTGTACCCATTGTACCCATATTATCACAGCTAATATGACACAACTTTTATGTTATGTTATTTCCGTTGCTTATTTCCAAGCTTTTCCTCATTGGCTCGATACATCCCTTGCTAAGCTTATCGCAGGCTTTTTTAAATTTTCTCTTAATTTTCACTTGTGTTGTCGCTTCTCTTGTTTTTCTAGCGAATTATACATTACCAGGGGTACCGGAAAGTCATTCCCGTTTTTCCTAACAAATGTCGCTAAACTTAAGTATGTAATGCCACTTAACACTTGACTTGAGATGTGGTTTCGCCAATTCAAAAGTGGTGATTTCAATATGAAAGACAAAGAACGTTCTGGTAGACCGAAAAAGTTTGAAGATGCGAAACTGCAGGAGTTATTGGATGAAGACCCAATCCAATCTCAAAAACAATTGACAGAAGAGTTAAATGCGGCCCAAGAAACGATTAGTGACCGATTACGAGCAATGGGAAAAATCCAAGATATGGAAAAATGGATGCCACATCAATTGAATGACAAGCAAATGGAAAATCGAAAAATCGTCTGTGAAATGCTGCTTCGGAAGTCATTTCTGCATCGAACGGGTGATGAAAAATGGATTTATTTCGAAGATACTACGCGC
This sequence comes from Dermolepida albohirtum, assembly GCA_031893035.1. Classification (NCBI taxonomy): domain Eukaryota; kingdom Metazoa; phylum Arthropoda; class Insecta; order Coleoptera; family Scarabaeidae; genus Dermolepida; species Dermolepida albohirtum. The sequence goes on along the minus strand of JAVIWB010004941.1, from coordinate 80,426 downwards.
AAAAAATCATGGTTATCACCTGGCGAAGCAGGCCCATCGACTCCAAGGCCAAATCGTTTCGGTTGCAAGACAGTGCTCTGTGTTTGGTGGGACCAGAGTGGCGTGGTGTATTACGAACTATTAAAATCTGGTGAAACAGTTAATACTGGTCGCTACCGACAACAAATTATTAATTTCTCATACAGCAAAACCAATCAAGGAAGCATACTTTCCAGACCTTGCTCGCGCGACTCCCAACTTTTCGCATCAACGTGTATTTTATACTTATTGTGACAATATCCACAACTCATATCCATGTGTCAGTATTGTTTTGTACCTGTATTCTCCTAGAAACTTTAATTTATAGATTCTGTATTCATAGCATCATTATTATAGCTAACGCCAAAACGTTATAGCATCCATTTTAAGGTAAATTAATTCTCATGCTCTTCGTTTCTTTTGCTCTTAAGTCTGTACGGAGTCTGGCCTATTTCTTTGGTTTAATTAATGTTGGACATATTTTTATATTTTTTTATGTTATATATTTTCATAGCATCATAAAGTTTACTATTTGTTTTATTATATAATTTACCTCTACTCTTTGTCTTTCCTTTTCTTCCAGAAGGATTCTCGTTAACTTGAAGTTACCAATTCATTCTACTTCCTCGATACGTCATTACATTTGTTTATTGTAATATCATTTTACCTAGCATGTGGCTTCATTTAGAGGAAAAGAAACTACTACAAGGGTGAATCGAATATAAATCGGAATTTTTATTTTACGCGTATTGTACTGTATATCCTTACATGGCTTTTAAGTGTTATAGGTAGAGGTGTGTGGAGGCTATAGGCACAAATTCTGCGCTAGCCACACATCGCTGCGTCTTCAGACTATATTATGTCAGGGAAAAGGTGCCGCAACCTGTTGTAATAAAATTTCTCATGGCAGAGGGAATAAAACCGTCCGATATTCTGAGAAGATTTCAAGTACATTTTGGCGACGACATTCTTAAAAAGACGCCAGTGTACGAGTGGCATAAAATTTTTTTAGGAGGATTGGAAGTTATCTAAAACCGGGGCCGTTCACGACGCCCGAATTCTAACGTAGCTAATTGTGAGTGATCTTATTTCTAAGGAAACAATCTATAGCAGTGCTGAAGAAATAATTACTGATGATTTCGAGTTTCCAAAAGTGTCTGCAAAATGGGTGCCTCGTCTTCTTACCGAAAATCAGAAACTGCGACGATTAAAGGCTCTCCATGGCTGTATTCACGCTGCCAGGCTGAAAATTATGCTTTACACCCCGCAATCTAAACAAACCACTTATTAGTGGCAAATAAAGAGAGATTCTGTACCCTTTAACTCGATTTTCAATTGGAAAGGTTCTCGTAAAAGTGCTTTTTGATCTTAAAAGCATATTGCCTCGTCTTATTACGGAAAATCAGAAACTGTGACTATTAGAGGTACTCAGTGCTCAGTGCTGTATTCATACTGTCAGGCTGAACAATGCTAATTTTTTGATTACGTCGTCTGTGATCGTCAAAGGGAAAACTCGGTTTTTGAACTAAAATAGTTCTGATTTGGGTCATACCTCTGCCCAATGAGGCCCCAATCACTGTATATGCAGTGGTTGTCTGTCTTTATCATGTTGTATACGGCGTCGATATTTTTTTGGAGTGACTACAGTGGTATTCTGTCTCTCACAATGCTCGTTTTCGAGCGATGCACGTCCACGCTGGAACTCATTGTACCAGCGTTCAACAGTCGACAAGGATGGTGTTTCGTCGCCAAACAATCGCTTGATTTTTTGCGAACACTCTTGTCGAATGAGACCGTCTTTAAAATCATAGAAAACTTTATTTAAAAAAATACCAAAAGCAACAACAGCATATGCTAGCAATCTATAAATGCTATTCAGACTAAAAGATCTCAGAGAATACGACAAAAATATTTCCGACAGTGCCACCTTACGGGAAGTAGCTGAACCGAGAAACTTTTAGAGCAACCTACGTACAATTAAACAAATTCATTTCTAAGATTCAAATTATACTAAAACTCCTATTCCCACCTACTGTTATTGCGTCGTTATTTGAGAATATACATTTAAATGTATCCACAATTTCTAAATTCTTGTGTCTGTACAATTAAGGTTGTTCTTTCCTTTGCTTTTTAATAATTCTATTCATAAATTGATTTAATAACGAACTCAACTTATCTTACTACCTTACCTCTTGATCTGGAAAAGTTTCTGATGTACTAAGAAACTGTAATTTTTCTGTAGGGTCAAATGATAATAATTTTGCATTTATAGCATGCATAATAATTACAAATAATTTTTGTTTGACACATTATTTAGATTTTAAACAATTCCTTCATGCAAAACGATATATTATTACTTCTAAAAATTCAGAAATAATTTTACAGTTATCCGTTTTACAACCATGCTTCGTCGTTTAATTAACTGCATTAGATTTTGTATTAATTTGTCAAAATGTTTTACATTTTCAAAATATAGGTGTAAAAAAAATTAGAATTCGAAAATTTTTTTGTTCTACAAGTCAGATTGTTCCATTATTGATTATTGTAACAACAGAAATCCAAGAAATCTATTGAACGTTTTTAATATTTATGTTACACAAAATATTTAATTTATATTTTTTTCAATAGTATTAACATTGTATACTATTGAAAAAAACATAAAGAAATAAGTGCATCATTTTTCTTTTGTTTTGGAATCAGCAATAACATAAATCTCCCTACAAGTTCAGTGGAGAATTGCTTGTTATATACGGATTAAGAAAATTATGAGTCATCCCCCGACTCTAATACCAGATCTTCTTACATCTGAAATTCAGCGTTTGTATAGTAGCATGCATTATATTATAATACGAGGACAGAGTGCGAGATTATTATTCCGATAGACGGGATAGGGTTATTGGGGGGAGGAGAAGAGGAACGCGGTTTCGTTATATGTTAAGTCCATTTCTCGAGAACGTCGGGCCTCACTGCTTTATGCTTGGAATGACAAGCATTATTATTATATACTATACTAAGGAATTCTGAAGCTTTTTGACCCCACTTAACCCAGATTAATATCATTCGAAGTGTAGTAGTGTGGTCAGTGAATTGACCAGATTTGTATGTTATAATATAACGTGCCGAGAGAGTTTAACTAATCGCCCGGGTTAATGTTGTTACAGAGTCAAGCCTTGGCATTAACTAGAAATTGTAAAACACCACCACCGGCGGCATCAACGCCCGTCGTTACCGGTGCATCTAGTCGTGATTCTACAGAAAGGACCTCAACACCGATCCATCAGCGCTCCAGTACCCCAGTTGAGTCGGTTGTATCACCTCCTTCTGTTAAAGAAGAATTCGAAACGAAATCTGGTTCAGGTAAAGCCCTTAATTTGTTTTTTTTAACGTTCGCTCTATATGATATTTCGTGAAAAATAGTTATTATAATCTCTTTTTCTACATCAATGAGCACGACTGAACGATAACGTAAGAGCTTTTAATTAAATTCTATCCTTTTCGAGATACAAAAGAATTTGTGTTTAACATTTACGATTTATACAACACTTAAATAAAACACATTGATTTGTCCTATAACATCTTAAATATTGTTTGAGGTGTAAACTGTCACTCGTACTTTATATAAAACGTCAACTATAAAACAACGTATATAAACATTTGTTTCAATAAAAAGCATAAATTCAGCTCGCTTTTAGCAAAACGATTTTTATGATTACGTTATACCATGTGTTCAGTTGAAAAGTTTGTCGATTGTAGTTTACTTCGAAATTTCGTTAAAAGAAAACGTAACTAAAAGGGAACATATTTTCTTTTCCATATGCAGAAATTCAAGTAACAACAAATAGAAGAATAAATAGTCACAGTTATTACTTCTATTTATTTTATTTTATTCAATTTCTTTTCAGTATCTTCATCTTTTAAAGATTTTTTAGACCAAACTTATTTTCCAAATGGTAACGAAGTTTATGATGTAGGGATTTATCCAATACTAGAACTGCATTGAAGAAATTCAAATTGATTTCTTAAACTTTGCAGTAAATTACGTGTAAATTAAAAAACTCTAAAGAGGGTGTAAAATTGTTTTCTAAAACTAATAGTTTTTCATGAAAATCAGGCAGTGGGATAGTTAAGACATGTATCGCAGAAGTGTGTGTTTAGATTGCATGTATGAAAATGCAAAAAAACTAAATGTCTATAAAGGTTAAATAGTTAGGTTCAAAGTATATCGAAAAGAGCTAGATGAATTTTTAAATTCGAAACATATATTACGAGGGTAGTTTGACAAGTAGTGAGAATGGAAAAGAAAAACGAATTTTTTAAATACAAAATAATTTTTATTTTTCAATATATTCTCCTAAAAGAGCAATACATTTATTCCAACGGTGCTCCAATGCTCTTATGCCATCTCTAAAATGCGATTCCGGAAGGCTTGCAAAATATTCATTTATGAAGATGATAAGCTCGTCGTTAGACGCAAATTTCTTTCCACGTAGTGCCGTTTTCAATTTTGGAAAAAGGTGGAAGTCAGAAGGGGCTAGATCCGGCGAATAAGGCGCATGCGGTACTAATTGGAAATGCAACTCGTGGATTTTGGGCATCGCAAATGTGCTGGTATGCGAGAGAGCGTTGTCTTGGTGAAACAGAATCTTTTTCTTTGCCATTCATGGCCGTTTAGCACGAATCTCAACATTTAATTTTTATAGAAGTTCTGCATAATATTGTCCGTTTATTGTGGCACCTTTCTGAAGGAAATCAATGAGCAAAATGCCCTTTGAATCCCAAAAAATTGATGCCATCACCTTGTTTGCCGATAAAGTGGTGTTTGCTTTCTTTGGAGGTGTAGAACCACGTTCTAACCATTGTTTCAACTGTTGTTCAGTTTCGGGTGTACTGTAGTGTCTCCAAGTTGCATCGCAAGTAACAAATCGCCTACAAAAATCAACCGGATTTCGCTTATAAACTTTTGATCAGTCGTAAGCAATCGCGGCACCCATCTTGCCGAAAGCTTGGAAAGGCCTAATTCTTTCGTTAAATTGTGGTGTACGCGTTCTGTTGAAATGTTTACCATGTCTGCTATCTCTCTCACTTTGAGTCGTCGATCTTGCGTAATAATATTATGGATTTTTATAATCATTTCCTTAGAAGTCACGATTTTAGGTGCTCCAGAGCGCACTTCATCAACACAGCTTGTTCTACAACGTTTAAATTCATTTACCCATCTACTTATTGTGGCGGATGATGGAGCAGATTCACCTAATGTTTCCCGTAGCTCATCTTTTATTTCGGTAGCTTTCATACCCTTAATTACGAATTATTTAATCACCGCACGATACTCTGCTTTTTCCATTTTAACAAAACGACGTGTTGCTTCTTTTTCAATCAGCTGTCAAAAATAAACTAATCAACCAATGTATCTAAATATCGGAATGTAAACATATAAATAGCCAACCTAAATTACAGTGCATTTGTTTTACCAATTAGAGCGCTACCTATGTATCATTCTCATTACTTGTCAAACTATCCTCGTATATGGCTATTACACCCAAAAATATTTTTAAGAGTCACATCATCGTCACCTAAATGACATCACCACCTAACCATCCAGTAATAATCTACTAATACAACTGTAATCCATTTACTGTTCATACATAAATTGTTTGATGAGAATCAAAATCAAAAACTTGAAATGTGTGAAATATATTAATTTTTAAGGTTGTGTATCTATTGGCGCATCTCATAAATATTATTGCATTGGGAGGTCCAATCAAAATATTTCGCTTTTGTTTTCTTCTGTTATTTTTGGAAAATTTTTTCAAAGGTACTTTTCATAGCTTCGCCGTAACAAGGTTTTCCACAAGCCCTAATTTGACAACGAACAAAATACATTGCTTGTTTCTAGTATATAGTTCTTTGGTAGTGGCTATTTTCTTTTAATGTAATAATCTTTGAGATTCTGACTTTTCCAAAACTACAAAAAGAAACAATGTTAACCTTATTGCATAAGGAGAGTACTGGCAATAATTTTTAAAATACCACATGTGCTTAAGGAATAGTTATTATACTTTCATTCATTGTTTCGCATTCCCATGGCTTTTCTTCATTAAAGCAGCTTGATCTGTTGAAACAAATGGATGATTTTCGTAATATTTCTTTTAGGGTAGTTTACTGTTTTACAATATATCAGACGATTGAAACATGCAATAAAAGATGCTTAGTCCACCTGCCATAGTTTCAGCTTTCATTTTTTCATCTACTTCAATTAATACAATTCTAATTATTCTTTAATAACTTATATTTCATACTTATTTTTAGATTATGCTAGTCACTACATCTAAATAAAAACCTTGTCTACGTTAACAGTTTCGTATTTTTCACAAAGTCCATACAATATCTGGACATTATGGCTTCTAGAATAAATAACAAATTAGTTTTACTTTAAAAGTAATGATAATTTCATTTTCAGATAGAGAGAAACACTCTACATTGCATAAACATACATTAACAATTCCGCAAAAGCTCATTTTATTCTACGCATTTCCAGGAAAAGAGTCTTTACTTAATCCCTTTGCCTAGATTATTTATAATGCGAACATTTTGGTCAATGTAATTTTAAAATAATTCTTAAGCATTTGCGCGATGCTAGGTTATAAATGCATTATATCTATTCCGACTTGTTTAATGGCAGGCCTACTATTGTATGAATACAATATTTTAATAATATTTAAATATGTACTTATCTGAATAAATATAATACATGGCATACATGAACAAAACGCATTTATTTTTTGTTCGCCAGTAAGAATTATTTGCATAAATCTGCACACGCAAAGTCTATCCTGCGAAATCTATATTTCAAAATTTAATAAAACCTGAAGAAGGCTTAAACAATAATGCGCTGAATAATACAATATTTATTTTGGTTGATAAATGAACCTTTTCCATTGAGACGATATCTCAATCGTCCTTTTTAAACCGCAGTTGAGTTATGTAGCAGTCGAGCTTCGTAGCCTTCCATATCCTAAATTGTTTCTTCTTCAATTTCATCGGTTTTACTCCTAACTCGACTCTTATTTTGATGAAGGCTCAATACTTCTTAACTTAACAAGTTACTTTATTGTTTAGTTTTGTACTTATTATTTAGACTCGCTTCTATAAATCATAACTGGAGCAAAGACAACTTTGCAAATCTTTAACTTTCCATTTTTATAATTAAGACCACAAATCTTCAAGCATTAAATAATTTGATTGTTTTTAGTCTCTTGTTTATAACTAGACTTTAGACTTGACATTGAAGCAAAAATACTGCGTGTCTCTTACTCTATTCAAGACATATATATGCATATATGCAAAGTGTATTGGAGAATTGAATAAGTTTAATAAATTGGGAATCCAAATAGATGAAAAATAAAACTTTTTATTTGCTGAAGACCAAGCAATAATTGCCAACGATGAAAAGAACACTTCCTGCATGACAAAGAAATTAATAGAAGAACAAAAATGGGAATCTCTTGCTGAATCTCTATTACTTTGTAAAGCACCTAAAGCTATAAATATTTGTAAGTATTTTTGTCGGTGTGGAACATGTGATGAAAATTAAGATATCGTAAAAATGTAGGAAGAGTACCCTACGTAAACTAAATTTCCTTTGCTTGTCTAAATTGGATCGAAAGCATAAATTAATATCTACAAGGCTATTGTGGATTAATTGTCGAGAGGAACAAAAGAAAATATTGAAGCAATTGAAATGAACTTTCTTAGACTAACTTCTAGAATGGCCCGGTTGGAGCACATAACCAACGAAGAAATAAGAGTGAGACACAAAACAAAGGAAGCGATTACGCAAGTAATACATAGCACAGAAACAACTCAGCTGTTATGTGTATATGATGAGAATGAAAGAAGAGGGAACACTTAAAAGAGTGTTCAATTATATACCTATTAGAAGAACGAAAATATAAAGGTCAAAGTCAAAAAGAAATTTGAGGCGGAAACATGCTCAAAATAAGATTTTTCGGAAAAATTTTTTGCAATATAAACATTTTTTCTGTTTAATTTTAAAAAGTTATAAGAAGATTACTAATTTACACAAAACTGCTATATTTCATAACAGAACTATGTAATATAAAACATACTTTAAATAATTTAAATTAATGATGAAGTAAGATGAAATGGAAAAAATATGTGAAGCGTTATAAAGCGATATTTTAGTAATGTAGTCTTGATGCAGACAAAGCAGACAAATGTAATAGTGATTTTTCGGGCACAGTACTTATCGTTCGTTATGTATATAGTAAAAGGTCATCATTAGTAATATATGAATACACACATACATGCACACAGAGATACATGTATGCAGACATAGACATACATACGTACATACATATATGAATGCTACTTATCCGTGATGTGGCGAGAGGCAGATTTTACCCGTCCACTCCCCACTTACCAGCGGGATTGGAACGGATTGTTCGGCGTTAAGTAGATTATCTCCTCATGATTGATGAAACGGCTGCATCTCAATATACCCCGGCCCAAAAACATTCAACAGTCTCGTAACAGGTATGCAACGTACCGTCCATATGGCATTCAGATATTTCAGCGGGATAGTAGCGATAGCGGCTTGCTTGAAGCTGGATTAAGTTGAAGGTAGGGAATTAGGGGAAGCTGGGATTAGAGGGACTCTGGCCTGCTCGGAGACGGGAAGTTGGGGATTATATGTGCGCCAGATTAACATTCACCAGGGATCAAATATGAAGAGAAAAACCCCGATGTATATACCGCGGTCAAGCCTTCTCTCCTAATTTATCGGATACGCAAAGTGCTCTTTATATATGCAAGCGGTCGCTGTAAATATAATAATATGAAACGTGAAATTAGCTTGTTTATATCGTACAAGAGTACCAATTATTAATTACCTAGTTTATTGAATAATTACCTGGAATTTAATCGAACGTGATCGTATTAGCAAGATTAATTCACTAGAAAAACATTTAATTTCATATTAAGAACACGTAAATGTGTTCACAAATTATTTCATGATATTTTCGTTATTTATTTTACAGTATCAAATAAGAGACATATATAAAATTAAAGATTTAATCGGGAGGAAAGCTCAAGAATAAAAAATTACTCGCACAATTTGTGATGAGAAATGTTTTCTTTCAATTTTTGGAATATTTTCTTTGTTAAAATAATAAATTCAATATGTATGTTATATTTAACCTCTTCTTGTTATTTAAAAATGTCAAAGTATTGTGCAATGAAAATAGGCACTTATCCTCTGGATCAAAACATTTTGCATGTAAAAGCTTTCCTTCTCTGCCTACATAAATGCACGTTACATGTATAACAACCATTTTCGAAAGATACTATCGCAAAATTATGTTTCAACTGATATCAAAGTACTTCCTTTAAAGAAAAAATTTATATCTTCGAAACGGTTTCTAGCTTCTCTTACCTTTAAAATACTTATGTACAAAGCTTTTTAGTCCTTCACCAATTTTACTCGTACCGTTATTTTATTTCTGGTTCAAGAGACTAATTTGAATACCTTCTACTTATTCCACTATACACTTCTCTTCGACATAAAATACCCAATTAAGTTAACTTCAACCAGACTTCTGTATTTCTCTAATTTTTTTCATTTGAAGTAAGTTAAGAGTGATCCAAATTGAACTTCAGGGTTTATGTTCCGAATAAAAAACGAAATATTGGATAAATTAGAATTTTATTGCTCTCAATATAAAATACAAACTGACCACTTGGACATGGAAAATGATATCAACCAAATGCCTTCCGCGACTCCGCTGACATAAGACCATTCTTTTACTGAAATTTTTCATAATGCTTTCACATAACTGCGGCTCTATTTCAGCAATTTTACGTTTGATGTTCTCCTTTAGGTCTGGAAGTGTAGCAGATATATTGCCATAAAGCCTTTCCTTCAGATAGCTCCACAAGTAAAAGTCTAGTCAGGTTAGATTACAAGACCTGGGCGGCCAATTGATGTCGTCCCTCTGAGGGATAACAGAGCTAGGAAATTTGGTGTGATATAAAGTGATTATTTCCATCTCCATCTTGTTGAAACCACATGTTATTTGCATTCAAAAAAGTTCGTGCCAATGATACCTCCACCCCATAGTGCACACCAGACAGTGCATTCTTGGGAATGCATTGGTTTCTCTTGAAAAACATGTGGATTTTCGCTACTCCCGATACGACAACTTTGGCAATTCACAAAACCACTCTAGTGAAAGTACGCTTCACCACTCAATATCAGTTCCAACTTCTATGTTCTTTAAAACCCATTTCACAAGTGCACAGCGTTTCTGTTGATCCATTTCTTTACGTTCTTGCGTCAGTTGGATTTTGTACGCATTTAAATGCAGATTATTTTTAAAATTCTTTAAGTAGTACCGTATAAAGGAGCCAGATTGGTTTCCCATCTACACTATCACTTACCCAAGCAATAGTTTCCTCGGGATGGCTTTTTCGCCAATACCAGATCTTTAGTTTGTCAATAACCACAGCACCTATTTCAAACTTTTGCACTAAATCACGAATTGCACACTCACTTAGCACATTATTGCGTTCAAAAAGTGGTCGAATTTTTTTTAGCGCACTCGTAACGGATCGCTCGATTTCATAATAAATTTGTATGATATATATGTGTTGCTACACACTATAAGACGCCATGACTCATTTGCCATGTGTTTTCATATTAATTGTCAAGACGTAAATTTCCAACAAAACATATGTCCCACAATTCAAATCCTGTTCAATTTGGATCACCTTTATTTTTTTTAATACATAGCATTAATTTAAGTTAATCTATTTAGAGATCCAAAATCTCTCACATTATTACCTCAAACACTTAATTAATATTATGTTAATTATTTATTATTATGATTCTATACATTCCTTTTGGAATTAAAGCCACCCAATGGACTTATTATATTCAGTGAAACGGTATGTCAATCCCTTTCACTAAATATTGGATTTATATAAGAGATATGAAATAAATAGGTTCCGATGGCTTTTAAAACACCTTAGATTGTCTTTGTAAATCAATTATTAAACCAATAAACTGTCAAGGAAAGATTTTGGTGCCAGAATAAACGAAAATCACGATATGAATAGTATGGACTATAGGATGGTTGATCTACTGCTATTTCTGCTAGACAATATTGTTTCAAGTTCCGTTCTGTCTGGTGATTGCTTTAACAAATCAATTGTTAAGGTACATATCATATTGTATATATAAACTCAACCTGTAATGCAAACCAGGACTTGTTTGACTTCATTATCCTGAACCAATAAACTACTAAGGAGAGATTTCTGTTACCAGAACAAATGAAAATCATTATATGAATAGTATGGACTACAGGATGGTTGATCTACTCCTATTTCTTTCCAAATAACAAACATAAAGTTGCGACGATAGCATGCAAATGGGTATTGCGGGAAATCTACATAATCCACGCAAAAGTGCCTATTGGTTTGTTTTGAATCACTCATGTGATTTCTGAATCTTGCCTCAATATAATTTGTGTTGATTGTGGAACTTTATAGCAAGAAATTCATGAACGATACCCTTCATCTATTTCAAAACTCTGCGTGCATGTCCTTTCCACTAAAAAATATTGTTTCAAAATGCGTTCTGTGTGGTGATGAAGTGTTCTTTCACTTTAGTGACTTCTGTTTCATATCAGATATAGCATGCAATACCCTAGCATCTTTTCCAGTGAATTCAATTCAAGAAATCTTCGCGAGTTTCGTGTTTCTGCATCGCATCAAAAAGGTCAACGAGTTATCAGACGTTTTCTTTCTTTCTTTATCTATCCTTATTAAAAAGCCACGCCCTTTTCCATGCCAATGAGCCATTCATCCTCTGTTCTCCACAAATGTTTTATGTTTGTATTGCTAAACTGTCTCCTCATAATAGTAGCCATTTTTCAACTATAAGGAGCTCTTTTGTTGAAGGACTATGTATGTACAAAAATAGAACCAATGTAAAAATACGTGTACCAAGTTCGCATGTCTATTTTGACGAATGGGATATTTCGAGTAGAAATAATTCAAAATTTAAATAAATGCACCGAATGAAGATAAATTGTTCTTTTCTTACAAGTACTTTAAAGAAAATATCTAAATGGGTTCTCCATCGGGACTATCTGTAAATAATTGTTTTTATGATAATTTACATCAATGCTTATTTTTTATTAGAAAATCGATTGAGGATTAATCTATATCGCTCTTGGCGGAATGCCAATTTACAAATATTGTACTGCTCTTACCAATACAAACAGCGCATCACAATAAAAGAGAAAAAAATATTTTTTCCATTAACATTATTACATGGGACATATGTTGGATTAATTGGCGCTTTGGTAGAGATTCTGTTTTACTACTGAACGTGATTTATTAAGTACCAGATTTAATAATGAAAATAAAAAATATATTTCGTTTTGAATTATTATTACAATTTTCTATGTGTATATACTTGATTTTGGATCAATAATAGATGTAAAATTCAATTTTAACAAAACAACGTAACGATAATATTTGACATGGGAAGAGGGGGATGGAAAAAATGTAACGGCTATTCGATGATCTCCCTTTCTCTTTCTCTCTCTCTGTTCGAGAATGATAACACGCACCAATGGCTAAAACTTAATCCTTGAACGATTTAATCCTCATATTGTCACGATTAGTATTAGAGTCGAACAGGTTTATTCTGGTATTCACGTTTCCCTGACGGTCGTCCGTGTCTGCGCTATGCCGTGCTAGCCGGCCATATCATTAGATTAGCGGTGCCACTGATCCTAGCTTAGACTTGAGCTTTTGTGTCGCCAAGGTGATCTTTAAAATCACTGCTCGTTCGACCTTTCTTGCGATACTTGTCACCTGTGTATGTATATACATCATTCAAAAAACGGAAACTGCTTTCCAAATAAAATTTATATAGTCCATTATGCAAACTAAACTTCCTTTCTGTACATTCAAAATTATGGATGTTATTAAATAGAAACCGAAACTATTATCATCGAAAAATCAAAATGATGTAAAGAAAATAACGAAATCTTTGGCAATATTAAAAAATATCTACAAAGCACATGTTTTATATTATTCATAATTTATTACTCGACAATATTGGACTACTCAATATTGAAATCACTCGAAATAAATCCAATATAGTTCCTGAATTATAACATGTTTTCCAATAGGGACATTATAATTTTGTCTCTTAATACGTTTTTCATGATCGGTCAAGGTTAACGTTTTGTCATGATGAAGTTCACGAACGAGCAACGTTTGTAAATTATTAAAAAATTAATTACCACTGCAATTCTGAGTCGGTGGTTGCAACTTTAAAAGCGCTTACTCCAATTTTCGGTCGTAATAATCGTCCCACCAGACAGGCTGTGCGTGCTATAGTGGTTAAATTGGAGTTAAAGTATTCACTATTGGATGTTCCTGTGCCAGTGAGGCAACGCACCGGTCGAAGTACCGAAAATATCGCAGCCGTAAGTGCTTCAGTTCAAAATTAGCCAAATCAGACGATTCCACGCCGTTCACAGGAATTGGGAATCTCCCAAACCACATTGTGGCAAGTAACACCCTTATAAGATCAAACTAACTCAACAATCGAAGCATCTTGATGATTTGAAGCACCGAAACTTCTCCGATTGGGCTCTGCTAAAGTTTGAAGAAAATCCTGAATTTTAACAAAAAAATCATCTTCATCGATGAAGCTGACTTTTGGCTTAATGTCTTTGTCAATAAGCAAACTATGGGTTATTGGACGGCTACGAACCCACATTTGCTTATAGAAACTCATTCACAACCATAAAAAGTACCCGCGTGGTGTAGATTTCATGCCGAAGGTGCGATTGGAATACATTTTTCGTCGATGAAAATTATCGCCATATTACGGTCAATGGAGTTCGCTATCGTGCCATGTTGGAAGACTATTTTTGGACGGAATTAGATGGACTTTACATCAGTGATATGTGGTTCTAACAAGATGTTGCCACATGCTACACAGCTGGTCAAACATTGAACTGTTGAAGGGCAAGTTCGGTAACTGTGTAATCTCGAGAAATGGTCCGGTAGAGTAACCACCTCGCTAATGCGATTTAACATCTTTGAATTTCTTTTTATGGGGTTACGTTAAGTCGTTAGTTTATGCCAAAAAGCCAAACACGTTAGAGGAACTCAACGCAAAATCGATGCGTGAAAGAGTGGTGGAAAATTAGCTTCAAAGAATTGATCGCTGCAAACGTGCTCGCGTTGGTCATATGAATGAGATCGAATTCCATAGTTAAATGTAACATATGTACAGCACCTGGAATAAATTTCAACTCAATATCTCAATGTGTGTTTTATTTAAATACAAAATTGTTATGGCCTTATTGAAAAACCCGGTATTTGAATTAACAACAAAACGCTTAATAGTTTAACTACATTAATACACCTTAAATCAAAAATGTGATCACCTCTTTATTATTTTTATGTTTTCCAATCACAAACGAAAATAGATGAAACTTAATAATAATTTTTAAATCATTGGCATAAGCTGAAAGTTTACCATCAATTGCGGTCAGTAGATCATTGATGCCAACGCAAAAGAGTAGCGGCCTAACATTCGGTCCCTGTGGAACAGCTGATGAAGCAATAAAACAATTGGAATTGAAACCATTGTAAGAAACATAACAAGTTCTGTTGTAAAGATATGATTCCAACAGTTTAATTGTTGAAACTGTAAACGCAAAAAGATTCAATTTGGAAAGAAGTACAAGATCAATTTTATCAGAGGCTTTTGCAAAGTCTATATATACAACGTCTACTTGCAGTTGTTTATCCATCGACTTAAAAATTGTGCTACTATGTAAATAAAAACTACCACTGACACAAAAATATATACTTTGTAGTTTTATTTACTATTTGTATGATGATTTTTACCTAAAGCATACATAGATACAAGATGTTTACTTTAAGTAGCTATATTAAAAAGACTATTTGACAGAATAGCCTAAATTTTTTGCATAAGTGCTTGGACACACGAAAAAAAATACAAACAAAGAAAGACCGCTATGAATACTTCGTGCAGACCTATTTAAAAAACAAAACATTGCATTAAGAGAAAACAAGGTAAATAAAATCCCTAACCACATCAATGTTTGTATCCTGTTTACGTATATCGACAACTAATACATTATTGTCCAGTTCAGCAATATTATCGTGTTCTAATTAATTTCATAATAAACAAAATTAATATAGAAATTTAAGAGAATAGACCATACGATCGAATATCACATACACAAAGTAACAATTGAAATGTAATACTATTGAATATTTGCTTAACAATAGGGATGAAAATTGGCTATGCAACTATAATATAAATTCAAGGTTTCAAGGTATTTGAAGGTATTTTCTAGCCCAACACTTTCAATAGGTTCAGATATTTTTAAATGTTTAAATCAATTCATGAAAGGTAAGTAAGTCTCCGAACCCGTATTTGTATTTCTAGAATGCAAAACATGGTAAATTTTTAATGGAGTCTGTAGTTGGTTGAGTTAATCAAGAAAAAGTAAATAAAATACCTTACCACTTCAATGTTCATATTCTGTATACGTACTTCGACAACTAAGTTGTCATAATCAGCAGATAATTAACGCACCCCCCCGCGGTTCTACTTTCGGACATTTTTCTAAGACAAGAATATGTTATCGGACACTTATCTGTGTTTAACACAGTTTTTGTTTTTTGCAATAAATATTGCTTTCATAATGATTTTGATTCGAAAATAATCAGTAGATTAATTAGTAAAACTAATTTAAAAAGGTCAATCCGGGATACCACTTGTTTGCCATCTCAAAACAAGAAGACGAACACATACTATACGTTCACCGTTTCTCCCTGGTATAAAAAATTAGGGTTTTTAAAAAGTGCGGATATCAGGGTTCATTTCCGTCTAGGAACTTTATTAAATTTCTCAGAAATCAGTGATTAATGAAATAAAATGCTTAGATTGTAATAAACATCGGCCGAACTAAACGTTCGACAAGAACCCGATATAAATAATATATTTCGCACATCGGGCTTAACCAATCTGTGAAATCCAGTTTAGTGAAACACGTGCTACAAAATAATCATAGTGTAACCGCGAATTGTCTACATTCAATCAAAAATATAAATAATTAGCGTAAATTTGGTAGCTAAAAAGATTATTTATTGCAAAAAAAAACAAAAACCATGTGTTAAACACAGAGGATTCGATAACATATTCTTGCCTCTTTGAATTCCTAGAAAATAGGACCCTTAAAAAAAGGTCCAAAAGTGAAACCGGGGGCGTACGTTAGGACAAGTGGTAGTTTAAAGTGCGAAACAGACTATTGTGTATTGGGTGGTTGTGAGGCATTATTCTGTGCGAGTTTTACCGCGGATCCAGGTGTGACACTGTGATTAATTATCTACTGACAAAGACAGCTTACTTGTCGAAATACGTATACAGAATACGAACATTTATGTGGTAAGAGGTTTTATTTACCTTTTTTTGATTAATTCAATCGACCACAGTCTCTATTAAAAAAATACAAAGACAGATACTTATATTTCTCGAACTGATTTAAACATTTACAAATACCTGAACATGATGATAATGTTGTGTTAGAAAATGCATTCAAATAACTTGAATGTATAGTAAAGTACACTGTACAGCCGATTTTCATCACTATTGTTGATCGTGTATTCAATAGTATTACACTTCAATTATTACTTTGTGTGCGTGATATTCGATCACATGCTCTGTTCTCTTAAATTTCTATATTAATTTTGTCTATTATGAAATTAATTAGAACACGATAATATGGCTGGTCTAGACAATAATGTATTTAATGTAAAATAGCTTGTAGAGATCTCGGGTATAAAATTAAATTACACTCAGTATAGTGCGGAAAGAGCCATTTGAGTTTAGATAAGCACGTAGTGGATTACTACGATGCATGTGCAGCGGTGAGCTACTAGATGGAAAGGGGATCAGCGTAGGAAACAGATAAACGAGAGAGGCTGGGCGAGGTAAGGTAGGGAAAGGGGGGAACCGGATTACCCACTGTGTGATAGGGCACATCCGCCACACATTGATATTCATTAAGCGGCATTTACTAAGGTTGCTTCTTCATATTTTATTATTTATGTACTAAAAAGAACTCTCTAAAGGAAGAGGAATAATAATTATAATCAAAAGAAACCCAAATTCATCATCTTCATAGCAAGGTAATGTAACGAAACTGAACCGTTGACGTGATCTCTGCATTTTTGCTGGCTTTCTCGAAGTGATTATTAATTTATATGGCTTGTTACCAAAAATCCTCTTAGCGTCATCGGTCGTTCTTTTGTTTCTTAATAAATTTTAATGGCTCCCTTTACGATTTGTTTTTGATAAGATTTATTCCATCTTTAGTCATACCAGTGAATGTAACTCGACGAAAGATTTAATCTTTCTATATAATTAAAATCTGATCTCCGCTGATATTCAAAAGGAAGTTAAATAGTTTAATTTCTTTCTTATTCATGTGTCTGCCACCTGTTGAATATCAGGAAATCATTTCCGAAACTAATGAACCTACCTATTACACCTCTTATTGTTTCCTAATCGCCTAATATTTTAAATCAATTTAATTCAAAGTCATGCGTTAATTTCATCGCGTGCGAAAAAAACTCTTCATTATTTTCCTCATATAAATAAGTATATGTATACCTGCACGAAAATATTTGTTTCTAAAAAATAAATATATTTGTCTGGAAATAACTTTTTCTGATCTCAGCATTTAATAATACAAAAACTTTTTAACAATATATTTAAAAGTATATTTTATAATTTATTTTGGTTTATCGTGTTTCATGTATTTGACTTTAATTGTTTTTCGTTATATTTATTTAAATGAAAATTAATTTAATCACATTCATAATTAAATGTTAACTAAGAATTTAGTAATCACTTTTCACATACCATAGATTTGCTAAAAATTTTGCAGCTGTAAGCAATCTATCAAGAGATTTCCAAATTTTATATTACCTATGATATAGATAGATATTGTGTGCAATAAAGATTGCAACAAAGTCAAATATATGAAAAATATATAAAATGTAAAATATATGTATACCAGGTTGTTCAATAAGTTCGATAACAAAAATACGATTTTATGATTTGAAATACATTTTATTATTCAATATAATCCCTTCCTGAACTTCACTACACTGGTTCCAGTGATGTTCTAATTTATGGATTCCATCCCTGAAGTGAGAATCTGGAAGACGAAAATCGTTTTCCACGCATGAATTTTTTGAGATGTGGGAATAGCCAAAAGGTAGAGCAGGCTATATCTGACGAATAGGGTGGACGTTGCAATAAGTAGTCCTTTAATTTAATGTTTTTGGCGATGGTTTTTTGAGCTATGTGAGAGAGTGCGTTATCTTGACGAAAAATGACTTTTTTCTTCTATAAACCAGGTTTTTTCTCACGTGGCTAGTCCAAAAGATTACAATAATATTTTTAATTTGTTGTTTTACAAGTTTTGAGGTAACCTACGAACAAAATTCCTTTTGCACCCCAAAAAACTGATGCTAACAACTTCTTGGCCGATTTCTGGACACTAACTCGCTTCGATGCCGAAGTACCGGGGTTACACCATTTCTTATTTTGATTGAAGATCATAGTAGTAGACCCAAGTCTCATTGATAGTGATGAAACGACACACAAAATCGTTTTTATTCTTTTTGAAACGCTTCAAATGTTACTGAGAAAGTCGCATTCTAATCTGTTTTTGTTCCACTGCTAACGAATGCGGCACCCATTTGGCACATCGCTTTTTGAAATCCAAAACTTCAGTCAAAATATTGTTCACACTGCCTAATGAGATGCCTAGGGTTTCTACTAAATCTCCCTTGGTTAATCGACAATCTTCCAAAACCTTATCTTGTATTTTTATTACGGTATCTGGTGTTGATGCACTTTTTAGACATCCTTCACGTGGATCGTCTTTAAGAGTTGTACGTCCACGTTTAAATTCAGCAACCCATCTTTCTACTATTCTAATTGGAGGTAATGTGTCATTATACACTTTGAACAATCGTTTATGGATTTATTTTGGTGCTACACCTTCCAAAAATAATAATTTTATACTGCACGATTTTCAATTTTTTCCATTGAAAAAAAATGCTGTGACACGTCTACTTTGAATACGTGTAAATGATAAAATATAAAATGGGAAAGCTTCACACGTATTCATAAAAAAGTAGTACAATTTCTAGTAAAAACAAATCAAAAAAGAGTTCGTTGAATATTGCTAAATTGTTAAACAAGGAATAAACATTATTCGCAAAACAAAATTCTGATTTATGGCAAAATAATTCTCAATTCTATATTACAATAACCCAGTCTATGCTTATTCGTATTATTTTTCAAAAACCTTTGATCTAAAACCAGTAAAAATTATTTTGACAATTAATAGGTAAGGCAAGATGTATTCCAAAGATACAAAGGGTACTAGGAAAGTTTTGCAATATGACGCAACAATGAATCGTAGGAAGCTGCTTATTGCTGCATGTTGAAAGTGCTTGCGATGGCATCGTGGTCACGAAATGAGATAAGGGCAGTTTCGCGTTATAATTTCGTGCGTGGTTTAAACATAGGCCAGTGGTTCGAAGAAATGACTCTTGCACTAGGTGATGTTTAGCCACATCGCACAACGATATTCAGGTGGTATAGAGAATTCCAAAGGGGAAATTTAACTGTGGAGGATGCTGAGGGGCCGGGAAGGCCACGAACGTCAGTTACGAAAGAAAACGTTACTGCTGTGAGGAAAATGCTTGGCGAGGACAGACGAGTGACCTACCAACAGATAGAAAGTATTTCAGGCCTAAATATGCACCAGCAATTCGTTCGATTCTGCATGATCATTTGCACGTGAAAGAACTTTGTTCTCTCTGGATGCCGCATCGACTGACTGAAGAGTATATGACACGACGCGTGACTTGGTGCTGGGAGATGCTAAAAAAGTTTAATAAGGGCCAATTTCGGTATGTGAACAACATCGTAACAGGTGACGAGACTTGGCTGTACTATTACGATGTGCCGACCCAAGCTCAAAACAAAGTTTGGGTCTTTGAGGATGAGGACACATCCGTAGTTGTTAGAAAATCCCGCTCTGTAAAGAAGAAAGTGATAGCTGTATTTTTCAAATCGAGTGGAACGCGTCGTTTTGGACACACAGAAGACAGTCACAACCAAGTGGTATACTGAACAGTAACTGCCGAAAGTCATTGGATCTATGAAGAACTTGCGGCCAAAGTCAAGAATGGACACCTGGTTCCTCCATCACGATAATGCCCCAGTTCACCACGCCAAAGCCTGCACCGAATATTTGACCATGACAGGATTGAAACTTCTCGAGCACCCTCCCTACAGTCCAGATCTTGCTCCCTGCACTGGTCCCGCATGTGAAAATGAAGTTAAAAGGGAGGCCCTTTTTCAGTGATGAGGACCTTCTGCAGGCTTGGGACAACGAGTGTGCTTTACTCCCTAGTGAAACTTGGCAGAACTGGTTCAAAGATTGGTTTCGGAGTATGGAGAGGTGTATTGTGTGTAGAGGAAGTTACTTTGAAAAAATTAAATAAACAAAGCTGGATTGCAAAACTTTCCTAATACCCTTTGTAGAAACGACTAATTACGATAAAAACATAATAGTAAGAAAAATTTTACAAATCACATATTTAATATAACATGTAGAAATATTTTCTTCCTAATAAAAATTCTTCTAAAGGAACTTGCGATATATATCTTTGTAACTGTTATTCTTTCTAAACTTTCTTCGTAGTAGATGTATACATATGTGTGTAAGAAGTATTGATCGTAATTGTCGAAGAAGTACAAAATCAACTCCGAAAAATTGGTTATCATGGATTTAAAGAGCCAAGGACAAGAAAACAATAAGCGGTACCTCTGTTTCGTTCTAAGTCAATATTTCGAAATTATTTTATTCTTTCTTCGGAAGCTACTTTATATCAGTCAGTAAATATATCTTGAGAAAGAGGATTTGGTGGACTAAAGGTTTACGGGATTATGTCATCTTAGCCAAAATTAAAGAGAAAAGAAATAAGTAAAAAAGAAAACACTGAATAAAAATAATTTCTTTGCAATTTATGGTATGAAAAAGCTTGTAATATTGCATTTGAGAATTTATTTTATAAGAATAGTAATATTCAATTAATGCCAGACAATAATGTGTAAGTATATAATTGAAATTTAAGTAGCATTTATTATAGGTATAACATCAATTGTAATACGTTTCCTAGTACGCTATTTTAACTCGATAAATTGAAAATTACTTTGTTCTTAAAACAAAATCAATAACATTTAATTTGAACAAAATTAAGTTTCCTCACATGTAAACCCAGATAATATTCGTAATCTGTTCATATTCACAAATAAATAAAGTTGTTCAATATTAGTGCTGCCACTGCGTCATAATCTGTTTACGCTAAAATAGCGCATGCGATAATTGTCCTGGACTTTAGATACTATTTAGACGAGTTAACATGAGTTGAACCTCCTTAAAGGCAATACGAATTTTAAGAAATCGATTCTCGCTTTGGGGGTGGTCAGAATCTCCATCGTTCCCTTCAGTGTTTAGAAAAAATTATCAACACTACTTCTTCTCTTACGGCGTGGAGGGGCTAATAAAGCTATGGAATACTTTGCACGCACTAAATACACACTTTTGCTCCCGTGAGAAGTCGAAAAAAATTGTAACCCAATTAGGACATCCACCACAAACAAACAAAAATTGCAGGCAACCATTTCTTCGTGACTACGAATGTATCTGTTCTTAATCGGATGAGTTGAACTTTATTTGCCCACTAACTATTCATCTCCTCATAATAATATGAATTTATTTGTTTACAAGAATCACATATGACCACGATATTCCACATTCTAACATTTGACGAACACATCCAATTTACAAGTTTCTTGTTATATTTCGATTTTTGCAAATATACATTTTCCACCCTCTTATATATTCATGGCGATAAAAGAACAAAGAATTTTCGAAACGAAACTATAATAATTTTGATGAGGTTAGCTAAAAACCAATTTGGATATTATACATTATAAAGTATTACTGTATTATTCCCCAAAATATTCTGGGCTACAACATACAATTTTTAATCATGGCGATTCTAAAGAATGCTTGTGAAATAACAGAAAAACAAGAGAAAATTCTAGGGAATAAAAAATTAATATTGGAAAGTAAGGACAGATCTTTTACCACACCACAAACAAGGTAACATATAAAGTGAGCACCATTCACGTCGCGCCTCAAATTGAGTCTTGTAATCCATGCGTTTCGTAATTCGTAATTTCGTAATTAATATTTCTAGCTGTATAGGTTCCATAAATTCGAAATGCTAAGAATTTGAGTAATTAATCCTGCAATTTTCCTAGCTACTTTTCAAGTAATGGCAAAAATTAAGGTTTGGTTCTGGGATTTTTTCAGTTTCCCAAATTATTTCTGTAATTTTCCAGATCTTTGCAGTTATTGCTTTATCGCAGTATTTTAACGTTTCCCCATGTATGTTGTTTCCTCCAGTACTTTAATTGTTTTTCAATTGTTTCCTATTGACTTTTTAATTAACTCATTTCTATAAAAATACTTCGAAACTACAATAATTAGACGAAAAAATTTAATTTCTTTTTTGTCGTTCCTGCTGTAGAAGTCTTAGTTTCTTAATACAACGCGAAATGCTTTTTCACTAAATGAATAAAATGAGTAATGTATTTTGCCCGGCCCTGTAGATAGACATACTTACATATATATTTCAAAAGAATGTTATGGAGTATTTATTTTAAGTGATGAAATGGAGAAAATTTTTCTTCATTAAATTCTTTTTTTCTTGTGTTCAACATATAAATTATATTTTATAAATAAATTTACCGTTAAAACAATCGAAATTACTATTGTATCTAATTTAAGAATTAAAAATAAGAAAAAACTTTTCTTAATTGGTATTATAAATAAGATTAACATTTAGTGCACATCAATTTTAAAAGTTGACCATTATCTCGTTAAAAATTAGTCGAATATGGACGCATAGTGAAACATATTGTCAGTTGATTGTTCCAAAATGGTAATTTTTGTAATGTGTGCCACCTGTTGGCCGACCGCAAATATCAAGGACTAAACGAGCACTAACACATCCTGCACACCCCGTTTAATATCAGACCGGGATTAGCGTCTAACGCCGGATGACCACAGGGCGATCTAATTAAACGAGGTTTCCCTCTGGCTATGGTCAGTTCACTCATAAAACATGACCCCGTGTAGAAAGAGTCGACGGTGGCTGCCGTGGAACCGGCAACGACGGTAGATTCAAGATGTGCCTTCTCTATACACCGACAGCTCCTTTAAATCCTTATCGCAAATCCAGCATGAAATCGTATTAGCGCGCGGGCTAAACAGAGCACGGGGCTTATTGTAAACAGTATTGCGGGTTCGGAGACCCTTAGCACTCTCTAAACTCAACTTTTCAACCCTTCCGCGTTCACCTAACGCCACCCCCTATATCCCCCTATGCCTCACCGTATCCCTCCACGCCCATCAAGCCTCTTTACTATAAGTTGGGCCCGAATTAAAACTTTGGACTAACAAGACTTAGCTAATAAGAAAATGGATAGAAATAAGCTGTTGTGTAAGACGCTTTGTTGCAACTTTATAGAAGGAACTCTCATCATCGATAAATAGGCAAAATATAATTTACAACCACACAATAAATTATTATATATATTTTTATGAAGCTTTTCGTTTCGTTTAGACGTCCACACCGATATAATATTTTTAGTTTTGACGGAAAAATGGTAATCAAACTTTTAAGCCTCTAACATAACATACGAGGCAGCATTCAAAAATTCCTGAAAATTTGCAATAAATAAAATTGCAGATTACCAGGATATCATTCACCTTTAAAGTAGTTCTCTTGAGAGTGTAAGCACTAATCTCAACGCATCTGCCGCGGCAAGCATACATTTTGAAAGTTTTGTTTCTTTAATGCACCGTCTACTATTCAGTTTAAATCTCCTACTGAAAGTAAATCTCCAAATCTTGAAGTTGATTTTCATCTCTGGAAAGAGAAAAAAGTCGTGTGGGCTAGTACATCGGATTAAAAACAAGAACCATATTGTTTTTTTTGTTAAAAACTGCTGTATGATGAAAGCGATAAGTAACCTGATGTTGTCATGGTGGAGAACCTCGTTGTTCTTGTGCCACCTCTACGTTTCCTTCTCATATGCTTCCTAAAGCCGCCGTAGGATGTCATACTACAATGTTGCATAATCGTGTGACGTAGAGATATCTACTCTTTGTGGTTAATCTCAACAATATCCAAAAACGAAAATAAGGAAAGACTTGGTCTTGCTTTTGACTTGACGGTCTTCCTTTGGCCGAGGAGAAGATGGGCTTTTATTGTGATAATTGTTTGGTTTCGGGATCATACCCATAAACCCAACTTTCGTCGCTCGTGAGGACCTTACAAAGAAAATCTGGTTCTTTCAATTCCCTAAAGACATAAATTCGATCTTGTTTTTATTCTCTCTTCGCAATCATGGTACGAACTTTGACTCTTATTTGATGTTTTATTCGTTCGATAAAATCCTCTGACATCTGTAATCCCACAATATTAAATATTTCTAGGATGGTTTATCTACGATCATTGGCAACTGCATTGCGAACAACATGTTTTGATGTAATGGTCGTCCGGAACATTCGTTGTCATCAACTGTTGTTCGGCCATTTTTGAAACGTTCAGACCAGTCGAAATTTCTTTAACAATTTTTGTGTTTCTACGGCAGTCAGCAAACAAAACTTGATACAGATACGCCATTCCTTCAAATTATTGAAATATTGCTAGCACAAACAAAAACAACAATGAATATTTGTCAGCAAAAGCTTTTCCACTTACAATGACGCCACTTGACACGCTCATTCACAAAGAATATACACAATTCCATATCGACGATTGGTGGTAACTGCATTCGTTCACGCACGCTATATAAATGTTGAGAACATTTGGGTACCACCTTATTACATTACATATACCACGTTATTGAAGAATTCAGAAATACTTGAATACAGGTGACAGATGATGTGCCATAACAAAGTGCAAGGAATTAAAAGAACAATAAAAAAAACGGGGTTACACGAAACTAATCACGAGTAAATTGGCCAAAGAAGTACCGGACATTATAAAATTGATGAAAAGATTTAATAAGAGGACTAAGTAAAACCTCGATACTTAACCTAAGACACTCAAATCTTCATAATGGTGATGATGAAGTTAAAATGCAAGACACAAATTTGGAATAAAAGTACTAGGTCTAACTACATTAAACTTTTGTTCAAACAGTCCGCCTTTTACTACTTTAATATTTTTCATTTATTTAATAGTTTGCAGAACTTTAGAAATAATACTTCACGTGTTTCGTATACCTTCCTATGTCCATATTAAGGGAAACCTATCAAAATGACTATATACGAGGCTCAGATGTCACTTGAACCAACTTATGAGAAATTCGTGTTCGAAATTCGATATTCTCTTCGGTTACATTCACCTGTTGAAATATTCGTTAAAATGTAATACAATGATTACATACTTCATGATAAATAAAACCAAGAAGTCATAACGTAAACTTGTTGACGAAGGAATACTTTTTGAAGGGTAATTTGGGTTATTTTCATCATTTGAAAGATTTTTGTAATTCAACTTTTTAGCAATTTGTCTACTGCCTTCATCAAAGTAGCCCTAGGAAGGATCGCTTCTTCCCAAACTCATTTTCCTCACGAACTATCTGACAAATGTATGTCACATACAAGTCAGTCTCGAAATTTCAAATATTGATGTTCCCGCAAACTTCAATTTAGCAAGAAATAGTCACAGGGCTACTTTAATGACTACAATAGGCAAACTGCCGAACTTTGGAATATATAAATCTTCCAAACCCAAATAACAACTCTAAAGACTAAGAGCATTGGTTAATTGTAAAGACAAACTATACAGAAATACAATATCTAAAACACAAAAATCATCAGAATTTACCTTACTACTTCAACGTAACAGCCATTTAGTATTACATGGTGATTTTCATGCAAAAGGAGATTATGGGAAAGAAACCATATTAGAAATATTGTATATTAACCGTAAGCGATAAACTATAAAAAATAGAAAAATGAAGTAAGTTAAGTCAAAACTTCCAACTAAACAAGTAAATTAGAATATTGAATCAAATTAATCTGATTTGGAACTATATAATAAATCAAAGATCAAAAATGAAAATATGCCAAACATGCATTCAATAATCTATGTGATACGCATCTATAACTTCAATCTTGCTCGTTGATAATTTGCACTATATTTCTTTCCATTGAAAAGTATGTTACGAACCAAAGTTTTCTAAATAATATCTTTCATTATATAGTCTTGCCAATAACGTCAACAATAATAACTGAAGACTGTTGCAGTGTAATACCGACAACAATAACAAAAGAATAAGAGAAGTCCTGACAATATTTGATTGAAATCATTCATTTTAAGATAATCTTTCCGAGCTCCCTGTGGGTTATGAAGAAGACAATATTTATCGGCAAGATTTTATATTACTAATGGTTGGCAGTGCACAAAACGAAATCCAAGAGGAAGATCCCATTATTAATGAAACTGGTGATAAAATCTATGGTTTTATAGTATTAAATTTGTTCACGTTTAATATAAGTATATTCACATCTAATCATTAGCGATTGGATCAGTATTATGTTGCAAATTATCAGTAAAAATTTTCCAAGTTTTTCAAGGTATCTATAATAAGTACATTTTGAGAACCATTGATTTATGCTAGTATACAGACACATGGAAATTATATATGACTTTCACACATGAATCTGACTGTGTTTTGCCAATGATGCGTCGCATTTTACGTTTAAAGTCAGGAATCGTTACGAACTTGTCACCGTAGACTTTGCTTTCAACGTAACCCATAGTCCATAGATGTTAGATCATGTAATCTCAGAGGTCAGTCAACAACTAACATAATTGCAAAGAAGCACGTGTTTCTTTTGCAATATGACAGATAGCGCCATCCTTGTGAAGCCACGTGTTGCCAATATTATTTTCTTTAGTTAGTTGAAAAAAGTTTATTAGAATGTCATGATAATGAATGCCATCCATAGCTAACATGATTGCATCTATATTTCGGAAAAGTATACTCCATAATAATTTCCTGATGCATTTGTTTTTCCTGAACCACATCAACATTTTTAGTTCACCATATCTGGCAATTTTGCATATTAACACTTACGATATTATTGTTAAAAAAGAGAATCAACTGTTTATTGCTGTATCATCTAGGCGGCGCTGTTCATGGTCTCTAGGCTTCAGTTCAGGAAATCTGCTTTAACTGCATTTTGTATTCTCTAAAATGCAGATTTTTTTTAAATATTCACTGGGAAGGAGACTTTGAGTTGTTGGGATGACGTCGATTTAAAGATCAGGTTTTTAAACATGCTTTGGTTCAGAGTAGCGATATTACTCTCGAAGTGACATCAAGGTACAGGTTCCACAGAAAAACCACTCTTTTCGAATTTTTTTATCCAATTAATAAAAAGGAGCTAAAACCCTTATAGAAAACATAACTGATTCTGCGTGATAAATATTACTAAATAAAGTAGCATAAATTAGGGAAAAAAATCTAGTTTTCGTAATTTGCGAATAATACCAAAACACGCGAAAGTACATATATAGATAGAAATCTAATTACCTAATATGTCACTTACAGAAAACAAATGAAATTAGTGATGATCAAACGCCCAGGCATAAAGTCGAAAATTATGTAAACTAACTATTTGTAAACTAACACATGGATCAATAAGTCCCGAGACTAACAATGAAAACAACATTTTTTTTGCAAAATTTTTTTTTATTCATCAACATAATCACCTTTTAGGGTGATACAATGGTTCCAACGCTTTTCCAATTTTTCAATACCATGTTTATAAAAAAATTTATCTTTCGCTTCAAAATAAGCTTCAGTTTCAGCGATGACATCCTCATTTGAGCCAAATCTTTTTCCCTGGAGCATTTCTTTAAGATCAGCAAAGAGACAGTAGTCACTGGGGGCTAAATCTGGCGAATATGGGGGGTGGGGAAGCAGATCAAAACTCAATTCGTTCAATTTTGCCATTGTTTTCATCGACTTGTGGCAGGGTGCATTGTCTTGGTGAAAAAGGATTTTTTTTCTCTGCATGTGCGGTCGTTTTTTTGCGATTTCCTCCTTCAAAAGCACCAGTAAGTCAATATAATAATCACTGTTGATCGATTTACCTTTTTCGAGGTAGTCAATGAAAATCACGCCATGTGTATCCCAAAAAACTGACGCCAGGACTTTGCCAGCTGACTGCTGCGTTTTCGGACGTTTCGGACGGCTTTCGCCAGCTGTGCGCCACTCAGATGACTGCCGCTTCGACTCTGGAGTGTAGTGATGTATCCATGTTTCGTCCATGGTCACGTAACGACGCAAGAAATCTTTTTTGTTGCGAGTAAATAGCGATAAACAGCTTTCTGAATCATCGACTCGTTGCTGTTTTTGTTCCATCGAGAGCAATCGCGGCACCCACTTGGAAAAAACCTTTTTCATGCTCAATTTTTCATGAAGGATAGTAAATACACTTCCATATGATATCTGTGTCATCTCAGCAATCTCACGGAGCTTCACTTTACGATCTTTCATTATAATTTTTGTCACTTCACTCACATTTTCCGGTGTAACGGCTTCCACAGGTCTACCCGAGCGTTCCGCGTCATTTGTGTCGGTACGACCACGTTTAAACTCGGCAAACCACCGACAAATCGTTGCTTTTGATGGACAAGAGTCCGGGTAACATTTTTCAATCCATTGTTTTGCTTGCGTGGTGTTTTTACCCATTAAAAAACAATGTTTTATCAGAACACGAAACTCGGTTTTTTCCATTGTTTAAACAAACTACAAAACGACTTTACTCCAACCTCGATAACTCAGCTGTTTCTGGTCCGATCGACTTAAAATTTTGACACGTTTCAAGCAAAGGTTAGTACTCTAGAAAGACGTGGTTACTGGTTTACTACGAGCGCCATCTATGGGTTAGTCTCGGGACTTATTGATCCATGTGTTACTTGGGAAAGATGATTTCCAGGTCTGTTTGGAGTAGTATTAATTTTGGAACAAATACATAATAGGCTAAGAAGTTTTGCTTTAAAGGGCATTATATCGTATTTATAATTAAATTACAACCATTTTCATATTAAATGATCAAACCTTATACATTATAAATTTTAAGATAGAAAATAACTAACCTCAAAAGCTCTCCTCAAATCTTGATTAATCCACATCCTTCTTAATCTCTTTAATACAAAACTTTCTTTAGCATCGGAAAGTTTTCTCTATTAGAAGTAAAATAAATATTAAGAAAATACTCATTTAAAATTTCATAAAACGAATTCAAATACATGACCTTGTATTATACGCAATTTAACACTTATATACTTACTAACTTTATATAAATAATGTAACAAATCCGTTAGGTAAATAATTGCAATTTAATAATATTCACCTCATTTTATCTGTTCATCTTTTCCTAAAAATACGGGTGTATGTCCTTTATATAATTATGAAACCATAAATACGAATATTTAACTGTTTTTGGCACTTACATGTTATTATTAATATTATGAAAAAATAGTGCAAAATTTCGGTCCTGCAACATCAATTAATGAAGATAACGATATATGCAATCCGTTCCCAATAATAAAAGTCGTTCAATAATACATGAACATAATGAATATTTTGCTTAAATCACAAATTGCATAAATATTTTTACTTCCAAATACGTCATTAATAATAAATAAGTGCGTCAACAAATAATCTATCTATTTGCATATATTTTACACGTAAGTGATTTCAATTTCTATCATTCCAAAATAATCGAAGAAATTGTGATAATAAAACTATATCTAGGAAGTAAGTTCTTGACTGTATCCCAAATATATTAAGCACTAAAGAAGCAGTAAAGAAAGTATGATTTTTTTTGCTAAAACAAATTGCCAATTGTCAAAATAG
The DNA here is from genome assembly GCA_031893035.1 of Dermolepida albohirtum. Lineage (NCBI taxonomy): Eukaryota > Metazoa > Arthropoda > Insecta > Coleoptera > Scarabaeidae > Dermolepida > Dermolepida albohirtum. The sequence goes on along the minus strand of JAVIWB010004941.1, from coordinate 50,212 downwards.
ATAACGAATTCTGTATATTTTTCATCCATTAAATGATCGTTGAAGACCAAGTAAATGTAGGAAATTCCAAGCTATTTTAGACACAAGTTTCCTAGAAAAGGCGTTCAAAAGTAATTTATTTTTCAAAATTATTTCCAATGTATTAGGTATGGTTGTTTCTGTTTCTGCCAGCATCTGGTTGACCAAATAAAAAATTTAATTTGGGGTTTCCATTTTGATCAGTTCGATTACACAGTTCTATGTTTGTCCTGGCATTTTTTCCTTATATCTCTTCATTTACTTGTATCCATGATTGTTTCCAGAATTTTATTCAGAAATATGAAAAATGCAGACCTAGAGTTTTATTTCTTGTATTGTTTTTCCCAAACCAATCTGTAACTTTAAAAGTGAAATGAAACATTCCAAGTACTACTTTCCGGCTCTTCTCATATCAATGTTTATCAATATTACATTTATGTTATTAAATAATGAACAAAATTAGTTTTATTAATATTATTTTATTTATTATTAATATTTGTCTGAGAACTGAGAATATTATTTTTTAAAATAATTTGTAACTTTCAAATTTAAAAACAAAAATTATATTATTTCATCTATTAAAAACTACAAGGAAAAATGCGGTTAAGTGGTCAAAGTAAATGTGACGAAGGTTGAAGAGAATTAAAGGGATAAAGTAAAAAACACGTCCGTTCCTCTAAGCAACAACAACAGTGGAAGTGATTTTCTACAGTGAAGCAATGCGCTAAATACTTGTTGACATAATCCAGATTGTGGCGTCGTCACTGACTTACCTGAAGTTTATTCGTTGCGACATCGAAGCGAAACTAAACAGGCGTTGACGCGATATCTTAAAGAAAGTTCGGGCGGTTAATGCGTTACCGTTTAGAACGGCATGGTTATTACATTTACTCCTATTATTTATAAGGTTGCATTATTGATCAGATGGTAGTCGGGGGAAAACAAAGGACCGAAAAGCAATATGAGCCCCAGTTAAGACGCTGGTCAGCTGGGGTGGATTAGAACCAGTGGGATTAGCGCACTAGTGGACTATACACGGTACACTGTAAGCCGATGGGATTAGGTCCGGTCCGGATCTAAGAGCCGGAACCCTGAGATTTCGAACTCTAGGAACTCGCCGCCGCATCTGCATCGTATAAGACCAAGACAGTGGCGCTCCCTAATAAAACAAAAATAAATCTGGGACTTAGAAATTAAGACCGGCACATGACGTCATACACGGTCCTTTTGTGTGGCAGTCGTGCAAGTAAAGCTCAAGCTAGAGGTAACTAATCCTTAAGACGCTTACTAAATCCGGGTTGCTCCACATAGAGCTTTATAATATGCAGAAACCTTCTTAAACTAACGAGATTAACATAGACGAAAGATAGAGAGAGAAAGAAAGGGAGAGAGACGGAGCGCCAACAAACAAGCAGGCAGGGTCATTCCGTCATTTTACCGTTTAATGGCTTGAATATATTTCTAAACGCTAAAATGCTTTATATCGCACTTTATCGAAAACCGCCCCCTCTTATATAACTTGAACACGCCACACCGGTGGTATATCCTTTAACTTGTATAAACGGAAATGAACAAGTCTTCGCCTTGCCTCAACATTAAACGTTTAAACGTCATCTGTGTATTGCTATCAATATATCTGTCTGTCTTTCTTATCTGTAGATACTTTTCCGCTTTGCACGTCTCCATTAAATTCGCTACGGCTTCAAAATATCGCATCTCATACACTTACACTTCTACGTTCCTAAACCCTCTCCACTTTACCCCGAATCCTATCCCGGTATCGCGATGATCTGCCTGCCACCTTCTGTCTGAATTTTCCTTAGATTCTCCTGCTATGTGAGTCGACCTGTCTGCCTTATCTCTCGGATCGGGCCAGACTTTTAAAACATTTACATCTTTCACACTTATACCTGACAAGTTACCAAATCATTTACTAAATTACCAAACTTCCTTTAACAAGATATTTTATACTTCTTGTTTAAAATTTACGTAAATATAATTTTTGGCGACAATTATACTTGTACAGGTATGTTGATTGCGTCACGTTAATATCTCTCTCTCTATATATATTTGTGTATATCTCTCTAATTCTATTGTTATAACTTTATGATTTTGTTAAGAAATGTTTTTGTTTAATTAGCAGGTTTAAAACAAGTCTTTATTCAGATTAAGATTTGAATAAAGAATTGTAAGTACGTATAATAAAAGTGTCAAAATCTGTGTTGAAATTTTCCAAAAGAATACATACATCTCCGAGTTGAGGGATCCGCAGATACCGATTACAATGAAACTTGGCAATTATGTTACTGTAAGCCGAAAGTTTAATTTGTTTTTGTTTTGTTATAGTGTAGATTTAATATAGGTTTTAGTACAAAAATAATCATCAGTGTTATTAGAACTAAAATATTTCTAAAAAGGTTCTAAGAAAGCTTCATTTAGCATACTTACAGGTTCTTAAAAATAATTGAATTAGATTTGTTGTATGCAATTATAACTATAGTTCGCATTCAAGTCTTGTGGTTATTCATACTTTAATTTTTAACCCCAATCTTATAATTTCAATTTATTGCCAGTGTATTATTGTTATTGTATTCACTATACTGGATTCATTATATTGTGTAAATTGTAATTCAATTAACATTTCTCCTTACATTTAGTACCTTTACGAATTATAATCATTATATATTTTATAGGTATTGGAGATTTAGTTTATTTTTATAACGGCACAAGTAATTCCACCCTCTTATTATGTTCATACCATAATTGCAACCATCGCACCTAATTATTGCTGTTGTGGTGGAAAACTTGTTTACTCTTGTAAAATATTGATTTAGAAACAGTTCTTTCTCAGCATCGAAACCAACAAGTTTCCTTTCTACATAAAAGATGTCAAAGAAAAGTCCTCAATTTAACAATCATTTTGGTTTCCTAAGTGTTTAAGTAAGTTATAGAGCACTTAGTGATGGGAAATAAGAGTTCATTATTTTGGAGCACTTCATTTCCATTAACAAACGTCACCGAATATAAGAAAAATGTATGTATGCGACCTCACAACGTGCGTGTGGTGAAAATTTGTTTGCTCTTGCAAAATGTTAATTTAGAAACTGTTCTTTCTCAGCATCGAAACCAACAAGTTTCCTTTCTACATAAAAGATGTCAAAGAAAAGTCCTCAATTTAACAATCATTTTGGTTTCCTAAGTGTTTAAGTAAGTTATAGAGCACTTAGTGATGGGAAATAAGAGTTCATTATTTTGGAGCACTTCATTTCCATTAACAAACGTCACCGAATATAAGAAAAATGTATGTATGCGACCTCACAACGTGCGTGTGGTGAAAATTTGTTTGCTCTTGCAAAATGTTAATTTAGAAACTGTTCTTTCTCAGCATCGAAACCAACAAGTTTCCTTTCTACATAAATTATTATAGGAAGGTATTGTCAAAGAAAAGTCCTCAATTTAACAATCATTTTGATTTCCTAAGTGTTTAAGTATTGTTATAGCGTACTTAGTGATGGGAAATAAAAGTTCATTATTTTAGAGCATTTCATTTCCATTAACAAACGTCACCGAATATAAGAAAAATGTATGTATGCGACCTTACGACGCGCGTGTGGTGAAATATCAAGTTTAAGGTCATCTTCTACAAATAGCACCATCCCAACAAAAGGGAGCTTACATATCGAATCGCTTTTATTTTTAAAAAACTCCGTAACTGTATTTTCTGGAGAAAATACCAAGTAGTATAAACGTCTTTTTGAAAGGAACCACTTTCTTTCTTCGAAAATGCCGATACATAACGTAACAGCTCCGTTTTTGATGTACAAATACAATATAATCGCATTTTCTTTCTTACACATATTTCGTAAGTACAACCTCAAAGGTACTATGAGTGTGAAAATATTCAATACTGAAGCTTTCGGTAGTTGTTTTGCTTGTATTGTTACTTATAAATGAAATATATCTGTTCGTATTCTAAGAAAACAAATCCAAAAAATTTTTGAGAAAGCTTTAAAACGCCCTGGTCTTTTAATGTTAAAGAAAAGGACATCTTTTGTGAATTATATTTATAAATAATAATAAAAATAACAGTAATAATGAATAATAATAATAATAATCAGTTTAGTAAAATTATCAAGTCTGTATTGCTGCCCAGAATATTTTTATCACACTAATTTACCAATAATACCAGGTTACTCAATAAGTTTTATCGATTTTATGGTTTTAAATACATTTTATTATTCAATATAACCTCCCTGAACTACAATACACTTGCTCCAGTGATCTTTTAATTTATAAATTCCATCCCCTAAGTGAGAATCCGGAAGATTGTCGAAATAAGCTTCCACGACTGCTATTACCTCTTCGTTCAATGAAAATCGTTTTCCACGCATGAATTTTTTGAAATGTGAGAACAGCCAAAAGTCAATGGGAGATAAATCAGGCGAATAGGGTGGATGTTGCAACAATTTGTGCTTTAATTCATTGATTTTTGCGATGGTTTTTTGTGCTGTGTTGACTTGATGAAAAATAATTTTTTCATCTGTAAGCCGGATCTTTTCCCACGAATTTTTACATCTAGCTGGTCCAAAAGGTTACAATAATAATCTGAGTTTACTTTTCTACCAGTTTGGATATAATCCACTAACACAATTCCTTTTGCATCCTAAAAAACTCATGCTAAAACCTTCTTGGCCGATTTTTAGACCCTAACTTGCTTCAGAGCCGAAATTCTGGGTACATACCAGTCCTTAGCCTCTTGTTTTGATTGGGAATCACGGTCGTAAATCCAAGTCTCATACATAATGGTGAAACGACGCACAAAGTTATATCAATTCTTTCTAAAACGCTTCAAATCCTGAAAAAGTCGCATTTGAATGTATTTTGGTTCCATTGTTAATGAGTGCGGCATATATTTTGCAGACAGCTTTCTGCTTGCTCACACTACCTAATGACATGCCTAGTAAAAACGAAAAGTATATGCTATTCAAAGATAGTAATAAAGAAGTAGACAAATAGCCATGAATTGTGCATGAAATAGAAAGAGCACAATAAAGAGAGGAGAGCAAGCCGAATATTTTACAATAAGATAAACTGGAAATATAGTAGCAAAAATTGTAAGGAAACTTTATGGACAAATACAGAAACAGAAATGCTCTAAAAATAAGCATCGTTCAATTGAAAGAAAAGAGCTAATTTTGGGATACATTAGAGAAGAGAAGAAGCGGTGGGCAGTGAAAGCGATTAGAAATTAATTAAATTATGAAAGATCTGAAACAGGTAGGAGTCGGGGAGTAAATGTAATAGGTAATAAATTGAAGAAAATTGCGAAAAAGATTAAGAAAACATGAAGCCAAGGTTAACTAATTATCTAATATACATACATAGATGGAAAGGCGGTTTGACGCCAACACGGGTGCGACAAATAGAATGGGTGATAAAGCAATCATACGGGTACGCGTGTATTCAACTCCCCTCATGGTTTTTCTCTGGACAGTTCTTTCACAGTGATAGAAACGTGATAGAAAATAAATTCAAAAATCTAGAACTACTACTAACTAAAAATTAGAATTTCACTATTTTTAATAAATATATTTAAAACAATATTACGAATAGCAAGGAATCTGGAAAACCCTATTCAAGTTTATATTTGTATGCATAGATGGATTTAATTACATATTGTTTTGATATCGCAATAATATTCCGAATAATTGCTTCGATTTCTTTATTACTGTTAATAAAAATTTACTCCTAAATTATTTTTCTCATATAATTTATATTATTACAGTCAGTTCTTTTTAATATACTTCATTTAAAAATATCATTTTAATATGTTACGAGGGTAGCCGTTTATATTTCGAGAACTGTCAACACTGTTAGTGTTGCCTCCGATCTGATGATTGCATCGTGAAGTTTGTCACTTTTGACAATACAAATATATTTACCTTGACAGTTTTATTATCCGGTCCCTACTTCTATTGTTGACAGTAACTTGAAAATTTTATGCAAAAATGGAATTAATTCGCGAACATTTTCGTGCAATTATTTTTCATAACTTTGGGCGTGAATTATCTCAAAAAGATTGCATCGACGAGCTAAATTCTTTATATGGCGATGAAGCGCCATCGAAAACTACAGTATATCGTTGGTATAGTGAATTCAAACTTGAACGACATTCTTTGGACAATGAATTTCGTGAAGGTCGTTCCACAAATGTTGTGTCTGAAAACATTAATGCAGTGTCTGAATTGATAATGCAAGACCGTCGTCTGACATACCGTGGGATCGAGGCATCTCTAGGTATTAGTAACACCTGCCTGCATAAGATCCTGCATGAACATTTAGCCGTTAAGAAGCTGTGTTCACGTTGGGTACACATAATTTAACAATCGCTCAAAAAAGGACTCGCGTCGATTGGTGCCAAGAAATGGACAAAAAATACAATGGCGGTGCTTCAAAGAACATTTATAAAGCCGTCACAGGTGATGAATCTTGGATCTATACGTATGAGCCTGATAGTAAACAGCAGTTGACTGTGTGAGTATTCCAAGATGAGCCAAAACCAGCAAAAATCGTTCGCGCTCGAAGCACATCAAAACAAATGTTCGCCCGTTTTTTCGGAAAAACCGGTCACGTTGCAACTGTGCCTTTAGAGAATTGTAGAACGGTCAATTCCGAAGGGTACACAACTATTCGTTTGCCAAAAGTTTTTGAAGAAAGAAGGAAAACAAACCGAAAACGACAGATCAGTCTCCACCGTGAGAATGCGAGCTCTCACAGGTGTATTCAAACAATTGAATATTTGATGAGCCATCCGCCGTACAGCCCTGATCTAGCACCCCGTGATTTCTTATTGTTCCCACACGTGAAGGATAAACTTTGTGGTCAACGGTTTTCTACGCCGGAAGAGACAGTTGAGGCATTCAAAACTCATATTTTGGAGATACCGCCTTCACAGTGGCAGCAATGCTTTTCGGATTGATTTAAACGAATGCAAAAGTGCATTGATTTTCAAGCAAAATATTTTGAAAAGCAATAAGACTATTTTCGATAATAAAATTTTTTTTTGTTTGCTATCCCCGAAATATAAACGGCTACCCTCGTATTAGATTACTAAACGTAGAATTAACATAAAATTGAAGTGATGGGATATTTTGAATTGATAATTAAGAAGGATAAACTATAACGATTTTCATTATCGACAAGTTTTTGTTTTCTCTTTAGATTCTTGTATCAAAACTCTGTCTTTACCTAACCAATAGCTTTTTTTACTTTAATACATGATTTGAATTATCCTTTATCATTAATGCTTGAAATAACAATAACGAAGATTATCCACTAGATATTCTGTTACAGCATAATTTTAGAAATTTCTATTTTCAAAAATTAAAAAGAAGAAAATTGTGAATTTTAATACACCATCAACAAAGAAAAGCCTTGTGTTAAATTAAAAAATAATAATATGGAATGTATTAATAAATAGAAAATAAAAAACACAACTATTTGTAAACAGTAAACAGTAAACTGTTTGTTTAATTCATATCACTGATCTAGTGGATGACTAGTACGTGGGATGTCCTTTAGTTTTGCATAATGGTACATAGAGGGTAGCACTAAAAATTAACCTTCATCTTTAACCAAAATTCATAGTTACAGCACGATATGTGTAGTTACAACGAACTGTCGAAGTTAACAAGTTAGTAGAAAAATGAAATATAATGAGGTCTTTGAAATCACAAAATTTTACATAAAGAATTGTGTGTAAAAAATTAGTTTCCCGTTGGATACTGCATCAGTTGACTGAAGAACGGAAAGCAGCCAGGGCGAATCGTTGTCAAAAAGCTCTAGATAGCTTCAACGCTGGAAACTCTAAAAGCGTGTACATTGTCAGTGGTGATGAATCTTGGATTTACTCGTATGAGCCAGAAAATAAACGCCAGTCGTCTGTTATGGTGTTCCAAGGTAAAGAAAAACCAACAAAAGTCATCCGTTCTCGAAGTGACTCCAAAAAGATGGCCGCAACATTTATCTTGAAAGCAAGTCATGTGGCAACAATTCCTCTACAAGATCAAAGAACTGTTACTGTCGATTAGTATACAATCATTTGTTTGCCGCAAGTCATCGGTGAGCGTCGAAAATCTAACCTCGAATGACGAATCATCCTTCACCAAGGCAATGCAAGTTCGCACACAGCACCTAAGACAATTGCATTTTTAACGCAACAAAACGCCGAATTGTTGGACTTCTCCGAAAATCAAGAATGGACTGCGTAGCCAAAGTTTCCAGTCGTCAGACAGAGCAGTCAATGACTTCAGAAACGCAATTTTGACTACCAACGAACGAGTGGAAGAACTGCTTTTAGAGTTGATTCAAGCGCTTGCAAAAATGCATTAATCTTCGTGGAGAATACTTCGAAAAAGTCTTTAAAAGCTATCTACTGCTTTATTCCAGTTTTATTCGCAAAACTTAAAAAATCCACGTACTGTCGTCCAGCAGTCGCATCAAAAGTAGTCACATTGTATAACGGCGTTTATAATAATGCTATTTATTACATAAAGTTGTAAAAATTAACGCATTAACACATACATATATAGGCATCAAATATAGGTAAGCATGTTGACATAAAATATCCTCTAAACTATATTCTAAAGATAGATACCAGATTATATATAATTATGAACAGCATAAAAATGATAAGGAAATATTATGGAAAACGTCGCTTTTATTAAGTAACTATTAAAATATTTACATTTTGATGTTAAACAATCGTGAACAATATGCAAACACACACACAAAGATACATACGAAATAAATAGAATCAAAAACTTTGAGATTAACGTATTTATTTATTATTAGAATAGACCTTGATAACTTGAATTTAAGTGGATAAATTACATTCGTAATTAAAATAATACATGGACATGTGTAAAGGTTAGAATTGCAACAAACTATGTGATTACGTCTAAATTTAAGTTATTAATTCTAAAATCACAGATAAAAGGTGATTCAAATGTAATTTTGAACAAAATTGCATTTGAATCAATTAACATTATTAGAAAAAAATGGTGTTCTTGATATATATATATATATACACAGTCTGTCGCAGAAAAAACGGAACTTTTAAAATAGTAATTCTTAGTGGTGCCGTCTATTAAAAAAATCATTTAGGACTGAGAAAGATTTGTGCAAGGTTTGTACCACACTAACTAACTGATGATCAAAAATTGCTCCGACTTCAACATTGTACCGATATTCTATTGTAACTGGCGATGAGCTATTAAAAAGGCGTCGACAGCGATCCTGAAGGACGTGTCCTAAAGATGAACTTAAAAATTCATTCGACATATTAATTGACCGTGCAAAACATTGTATTGAAGCTGAAGGCGACTATTTTAAATAAAATAGAAAGCTTTTACTATTATTTAAAAAAAGTTTCATTTTCTCTGAGAAAGACTGTGTATGTGTATATATATCCAAAATTGTATTAGTTTATTTTTTCTTTTATGTTACATGATTTTTTAACATCTCCAAGTTCAGCTCAATATGTCATTGATTATTTAAATACTTGTTTTCTCTTTTTTTCTAAGGAGAAAAGAATCAAGCAAAGAGTTTGCGTTTAAGTTTGTATAAAAATGAAATTATAGCTAGTGAAACGTAATGCATGTTGATAAGAAGTATCAGTGAAAAATATATTCCTGTTTTTGGTAGTCCGTCATCATAAAAAACTAAAAAAAAAGTTGGACACATTATCATTATCATGAAAAGTAAATATTCGGAAGTCAGTTTAACGAAAGTCAGCATTAAGGGATGATTTGAGTTCCAATAATTTTGCAGCCAAATATTCCAAAGCTATTGATTTTTTTGAAAAGAAAAATACGCTCGACATTATTAAAAAATTCTTTATAATATAGAACACCGATTTGAAATTCACTCGACACATCGTTACTGACGACGAGACATAAATTTTCACCTTTTATATATTAACAAAGCAACAAAAAAGTGAATGGCCTGTTCCAAATGAAGGCCGAAGAAGATTCGTTAAAATCAGTTTAAAAAAACAAGACTTTATACACAGTTTTGTATATCAGAAGTTTCTTCCAGCCTGGCCAAACAGTTAATAAGGAGTTTTATTTGGGTGTTTACGCGAAGAAATTCATTTAAAAGCACTTCAAAAAGATTTTGGCTCATGAAAACGTGTCTATTCACAATGTCATAGTTATGCGAATGTTTTTGACAAAATATTCGCCGGATATCACACTTTTTATTCAGTCGACTTAGAAAACTATTTTTAGAAACATTAATTAGACAACATTGTTTTTGTGTTGAGTATCCAACTGGACCGTAAATCTTTACGACTTGTCATAACCACGGGAATAACAGTGTGTATTTGACGTGTAAAGTGTCCCATAACTTTGTTACTAACCCTTTCACACCACAAGAAGGAAAGAAGTGTTGATTATTCCTCCTACACTCTGAAGGGTACCAAAAGAGGTACCGACTAACCCCGAAACAAGAAACGATCTAAAACCGCCTCGAAAGTGATTCGAATTGACTTCTTTAGAGAAGTATCTAAAGTCAAGCGCTTTTATCACGGCATTGAATTGATAAAAAGAAAGTCAAAGAATTAATTTACGACTATCATTACAAAACACTCAGAATTGGATTAAACGCTGGTATAAGTGCATTGGGTCACATGGAGAATATTTGACAGGAATAAAATAAATATTGTTGAAAAAATTGTTATTTTGCGTTTTATGGATAATTCCGAGTTATTTTTTACTAGAGCAATAGATCGTTGAAAATTTGTTTTTTGTAGAAAGCGAGAAAAGAATTCCTCTGCAAAGTTTCACATAAATACATCTATTAAAATGTAAAATATTGAGCTACTAAATATTGCTCATAGTTTTAAAGGAAAATTTACAACAAACCAACCTCGTGAAGAGTGTGAAAAGGAAAAAAGTATATCCCTAGGTACTATATTTAAATGTTCAAAAAAATTTTTAATTTATTTGAGAAAAACAATGCCGTGAAATAAAGAAGAAATAACGTTGTATATCTTAATACTATGCAAATTAAGATTAATATATGAATTGATAAGATTCAACATGTTTGTCTAAATAAAGTGCCTGTGGACACTTTATGAACTAAACAAAACCGAAATTCAATTCAAGGTACACTGATGTCAAAATATGTTAAAAATATTTCCGTCTGAATTATTATCAAATTCTTCACTGACAGACGACCTTGACTGCATGAATTTTATTAATTTATAATTACTGCTCATGTAACAGTATTCTAGTTCAAACTTTGGTATGTTAAGAAACGAAGAAACAACAATGATAATAATCGTTCGACCAATAGAAGTGTTGCGCTGAAAGTTAGAAAACTAGAAAAATCTAAATGACACGTTGGAAACTCTTTATTTCAAGAGATCCAGACTTTAAAAAATATGCGACCAATGTCGTTAAGAAACACGTAGCTTATTTATCATTGTGATGCTGCTACACATCAAGCTCGGCAAAACACATAGTTTCACTTTGGTCAACTTGAGTTTCCAAAAAAAAAGGCAGTTAAAGAAGAATGCAGTACTTTCAAGGAAGTAGTTACAGATAATGTTTTAGAATACCTTTTGGTAATTTATTCACTGGAATGTGCGAGGGTAGTCCCAGAAGTATCCAACCTGACGTATAAATGGTGCTCGCTTGTAAAGAATAATTATGGTAGAAAGTACCAACCCCATAAAACATAAATTTGAAGTATGACAACGCTACGTTAGTATTTGTTCGGCAGCCATCAATAGTGAACGCTCTCAGTGAATTTGTAAACATGGAAAAAATTAGTTACCATTATGTAATACAATACCTTCATTGAAAGGCCTCAATCCCATTACCAATGCGGAGCTAGATCCTAATCTGGGGGAGTCTGTATAAATACATAAATATGTTTTCATTTCAATATTAATTAAATATTTATTTCAGTCCTTCTCTTCATTTTTTAATGTCCAATATTTGAATTTTCCATTTCATAAATTAGATCAAATATTAACATTATGATACACAATTGCGCAACAAGTCCAAAATTAATAAAATGAATTAATAAAAGTCAAGGTCATCTAAGTACTCAAGAAATTGGTATTAGACTTTAATAGCATGCTTAAAAAATGGACAATAAAGAATAACTGGTTAGCATATAAAGTTCTAAGAAATATCGTTGGAAAATCATTACTGGTTAATATCGTTGCTCAAAATCTCAACAAATATTCTAATTCTAATCTTAGACATCTTACTTCCAGAATGTTAACAAACTTCTAATAAATTGAATGTCCCCGACATATTTCTATAGTGGTTCAGGACTTTGTGCAGGTCAATTTTCGAGCGTTCTTCCTCCAATCGTTTTGTGCAGTTTTTGCATTGTGCTTAGGTTAAAAATAATAATAACAATAATAGATCTTTATTATCAACTTATTGGCAGTTCTTGCCATATGCGTAAATAATGCTTTCTGATGAACATGTAGTGCATGTATTCTATCTTTGAGCGCACTAAAGAAAAGAACAGTTTTTAATGTTGAAAGATTAGAAAATTTTCTGCAAGGTCTAATGTCAAAGTTGATTATTTAAGAAGCTGAATACATATATTAGCAATATTATTAGAACATTAGCGGCGAGTATTAAGTCCATTATTTCAGCTTGTCTAGTAATACGAACGTCGTCAATCCCTTAAAGATAAGAATTTTCTATATTCAAGTCAATTGTCGCTGCACCACTTATTAATATTGACATCGTCTCAACATTTGACACAATCGACTTTGAGAACATCCGCATGGCCTGACATATCCACATATCACACATAGCAGGTTATTGGTATAAACACTAAATAGAAAAGGTCCCAGTTTAGAGCCTTGCGGTACGCCTGAAAATACTGTAAAAATGTTCAAAATGAAACCTTTGTAAGATATATAACAAGTTCGGTTGTTCAAGTAAGAAGCAATTAAATTCAGGATTACGGAAGGAAAACCGAGAAACAATATCAAAGAGTGGTTAATAGTGTCAAAAATCAGTATAAGCCATTTTAATCAATTGATATTTGTCTAGAAAGTGTCTAAAATTGAGTTATTTCGGTTAAATTAGTCATAGTCTAAAAAAGTTGATGGGGTGTTGGGCATAGACCCTATATTATCTCACATATAGCAAACTATAAACTGTTCTGTTTCAATATTTTTGTGGTAGACAAGTCAGCTTTATTGACGTCTAGATATGTAAACATCGCAAAGTGTGTTAAATTTACCTGTTATTTTAAGTTGTTCAAGAAGGATATTTTCGAGTTAACTTTCTATTAAATTGTTCTGTCTTTTTGAAACCTCGAAAATTAAAATGCCCTTTTCATTTAGAAATAAAACCATTTAAATAATAAGTGGTTGAGAGCTCGATGGCAAACTACTGGCTTATCATGCTGGGGTCTTGGGATCGAATCCAACGACCTGCTGCTCGGAATAGTTTTCCCACGTTTCCTTTTTAGTTTAAGTGAATGCTAGCAACCAAAAAACATAACTTCAAGCCACGAGTGCGGGCATAATAATAACTTATGGCTTGCCAATGCCCCCTGTAATTAGTACTAAGTTGCTGGGAAATGTAAAAACATGGATTATTATTAATAGCTAATGGACATTATGTCAAAATCTACAGGATAGGACGTGTTAAATGTACATGTTCTAATATATGCAATTAGATTACTATAAATACGAACTTAACAAAACAGTATAAATTTACGAATATATAGGATTCCGAAAGCATTTTAGTGAATAATTCAAGTAAAACTTAATTTGGTACGTAGACTTCCGCGGTCGTGGTCCATGCTATCTGCTTCTGGGTTTCCGGGCTGGAACCGCGTCACTAGTATATCTGCCGACGTTTCGTACCCATTTGTATGGGACATCTTCAGGGCTGAACTACTGTACTGAAACAGTTTCAGTACAGTAGTTCAGCCCTGAAGATGTCCCATACAAATGGGTACGAAACGTCGGCAGTCTAGTGACGCGGTTCCAGCCCGGAAACCCAGAAGCAGATAACAAGTAAAACTTGTTCAAATTATCATTGCGTTTTTATTTTCTTTAAATCTGTTTCATCTATATACATTTAAATATAAATCTAAAAAGATCTCTTTTTTCTTTACAGGTAAATCTTTGCCAGTACATTGCGTAGTAGAAGCTATAGGTAGTTTAGAAGAAAATAGAATTTTGCAACAGACGCCTTGGAGACGTAGACCATTGATAGAAACTGACAGTTATGTCATAATCCCAGTAGGAACTCCGTTTCATAACTTAGTACAAGCCGCTTTACTTCGATTAGGTTATTCTGCCGAAAGTGCAGCAGCAGCTAAAGGATCGATAGTGATAAAGAATTGGAAGGCACTGAGCTTCGATCAGATATCCGAGGACCCCCTTGTTACAGTGGGTGATATATTAGGTGAATTGACAACTGTTGCGACGCTGCGGATTCAAGTTTTTCGCGGTAGACCGGGAACGATAACGGATATAAAGGACAAACTATTACGTTATCTTCTGGTTCAATCACATGGATTACTCGTATCAGCGGGATGTCCTTTGGACGAGGTACGTACGTCTCAGTATAAATAAACAATATTCCTTTAAATCCTTTAAACAAAACTGAAAATCCACGTATTATTTACGGCACAAACAACGAACGTGGGCGGAGAAGTCGGAGAAGCGGGGGGACGGGAATTACCCCGTAGGTTAGAGAGAATGTCTTAAGAATTAGATGGGAATGAATGTATTAGGGGTGCAGAGAATAGCAGTAACCTCGCTTTTAATAAGATTATGTAGCATTATTTCATGGTATTAATGAGATCAAAAGCCTTCTACATCCTGCAGCAACGAAATACATAGATCCGCATCTTCGCGTCAACATTGTGTCGGTACAGTATTGAAATTTGCAAAATACAACGATGGATTCTTTAGATGGATATAAGATATATGTATGAACGATGTATTTACGGCCTAGGAATCTGTTCATTCTGAAAGGCAATCGTATAAATTCTATTTTTAGCAAGTACGTTTATTTTGTCCCAATGGAATAAGATAAAAAGACGAAAAGAAGTTCTTTGATATGAAATAAATTTAAATTCCATCGTAATATACAGGAGGCGCTACATAAAATATAACCAGCTCTTTAGAGAAAACTAAAAGTATATTTAAATTTCACCTGATTTTAGTAATTATGTCATGGAGTAACATACTTACCAAAGGCGAACATAAATATTTACGATAATTATTCTTAAATTCTTTAAATTCTTAAATATAAATCCTTGCTACCATACGAAGGCAATCATTTCTCATGTATGTATCAATGCTTATTGCAAAATATGTCTCATATTTTCCTTCCATATCGTCTTCACTGTTGACATAAGAATTCCAGTTATTCAAAATTGCTCGAAAACTAATAGTAAATGTATCGTTACAGCTTTTTTTATCACAGATTTGTCGAAGTAATTCAGGAGGGCCGACACCAGAAATGTCAGATGAAATCAGAAGAAAATTCGAACAGTGGTGGACAGCTCAATTTAGCCCTCAGTCGCCCAGTAGACCTCAATGCGGACCGCCCTGTAGCGGAAGCTATCCTATTGCAAACCAAACTCCGAAACCAATAGAACGCACATTAGCTGAAGTTGGTCATCCTGCAATGCAAACAGTGCATAGTCAATTCCCGACGCAAAAGACTCGAATGCGCACCAGTTTCGATCCTGAATTAGAATTACCAAAATTACAGAGGTGGTTTGCCGACAATCAACATCCTAGTAGGCAACAGATACAACAGTACGTCAAAGAATTAAATAGTTTAGAATCTCGGAGGGGCAGGAAACCATTGGATATTAATAATGTAGTATATTGGTTTAAGAACGCAAGGGCGGCACAAAAAAGAGCTGAAATTAGAAATGTAGGTCCAGGTTTACCGTGTCATTTAACGATGAATGGTTATAGCAACCATAGTCCAACAAACGGTTCTGGGTTTTTAATGACTGATGGTTATTTGAATTCCGAACGCCTTTCCGATCAGAGATTAAAGAATAATTTGCCAAATTTAGTTCGTCGAGGCCCAAACCTGTCCCAGTTATCTGACGAGTTTTCGAATGCTGGTTCAGACTTAGAAGATGACGATATTAATGATGTTCAGCCTTCTAGTCCTATTGGACCGTTATCATTAACCACCAATAATAGGAAGGATGATACGAATTCGAGACCATCGTCACCTCTGCAAGCATCGCACGATATAAAAGTAAGTTAAGAATATGTAGTTTATTGTTATATAAGATTTACGTTTAATAAAACAATTTTGTTATAGATAGAAAGTACTTCAGCAGAACCAAAGGAAGAGCCAGTAGATTATCATTCGCCCGATGATCAGTCGAATAATAATAAAATTTCCGATGAAGATGATGATTTAGACACCTACGGAGATAATAAGCAACACGATGGTGCCACTGAAACTAATCCCGTTAGGCCCAATATTCATAGAATCTGTGGATCCCCCGATGTTGAAAATCAGTTGATGCACCATCGTACCGCTAATGATGGATTAGAAAGACTTGCTGCTAGTTTTCCCCTAGTTCCAAATTCAATGTTTAGTCACAGTATTATGTATATGAGTCAATACATTCCCGGTCTTTCCCATACGGCGGCTTCACCTCCGGGCTCGAGCGCTTTAAACATGTCCGCACTTACGGCGGATGAAAGACGCAAAAGAAATCGTACTTTTATCGATCCGGTGACAGAAGTACCCCGTTTAGAACAATGGTTTTCATTAAATACTCACCCATCGCATAATCTCATATTAAAATATACTGACGAACTGAACTGCATGGCTTATCGACAAAAGTTTCCTCGTTTGGAACCGAAAAACGTACAGTTTTGGTTCAAGAATAGACGTGCCAAATGTAAAAGACTCAAAATGTCTTTGTTTGATAGTCAAACAGCAGCACACTACCACCACGGCGATAAAGAATAAAGTAAAAAAAAATAAATGCTAATCGTTTGTAATGTGGTGCAGTGTCATAGTTCGTACTTAGTGTAGCCCTTTACCAAAGATTGACTCTCATATGTTGACAAATATTGAATATTTTTATTGATATTTTTGTTAAATGCCGACCGCATATGTAATATGCTCTGTTCGTATCATGTTGTCTATTATATATACTGAAACAGTTGTTATGTTGTAACATATAGGCCGATTTATTGTATTAGATATATATATATATATACATTGAGAAAGAAAAAAAAACGTTTATTTAATATACTTGCAGTATTCCCTTCCCCTTTTGTTTTATTTGTTGGATATTTTTTGAGTCATTTTGGCCATACTATTTATATGTTGTATTACATATGTAAATAAATATTGTTTGCCCTATATAGACTTTATTTCATACCCCGTTAACAAGATATTAACCTACCCATTAAAAAGAAATTACTTGTCCTTCATATAATGTAATGTTCAAAGCAACAAATAACTTATTACCTTCTTAACTTTGAAATATCCACACAAACTTAGTGGAACAAGTTAATATAAGATAGAAGACAAGCGTAAAAAGCATAGGTGAGGATGGTTCTTTTTCTTTTGAATATTTTTTTTATTACAGCTGGATTCTACACTGAATAAACCTTATGTACTTATTGAGTCATCCTGACGCTGGTGTAATTAAGCGTCTGTTGTCTTTCCTTTTGCAACTTGTACCACCTTTTGACCAGAACGCATAAAAAATAGTGTAAATCTAAAGGTTATAAATAAATAGTATTAGGAGGAAGAGTATATGCAAGTAGATATGCAACAATATCGGTACAGCAGCAATACATAACAGCGCCTAACAACATGGTTCCATAGTGTATTGCGCCTTCTGTCCACTTTTTTTGGCATCGTACATATCTAAATGCAGTCATAATTAATAAAATTACAACATTGTGTGAGAGCGTAGACCTTCCTACACAATGTAGAGATTAAATTACCCTATGCGATGGAAGCCCTGTTCGCATGGCTAGTCGACGAACTACTTGTTGACAATTGTTCATTTGGCTGAAAATTGACTTTGAGAAAATGTATTGATTATACATACATTAACGCTTACTTAACTTCGACTAGTTTCGACACTATATCATCTAGATTTCATGGGCAAAGCTAGAAGACATGAGGTATAAGTATTTGTCGATTTCCTAAATTAATAAGCAAAACTATAAGGTAAGTAACTTTTAGATTTAGAAGAGGTATCAAAATTAACAGAATAATAAATGGTAATGTAGTTTTAAGTGTTAGGAAAAATAATATTGAACACCAAGTAAAAGAGCTTTCGATCAAAAACAATAATGTTAAAGGGGACTGGATGACTATTATGACGATATTGTAGTGTTCATCAAGCAATTAGGTAATTCTTTTTCGCTAATAAGAAGAGAAAAATGATGGTAATGCAAAAACCATAATTCTTGATTAGCAAATACAAATTATAAAATTTAATTAAATAAAAACTATTTCAATCACATCAGAATTCGAAAACAAAAAGACATTTTTTATTCTTACTTCTTTTGACTTTGGCCTTACATCATTAGTCACGTTAGCCATGTAAATTGAAACAAATAAGACCCTAACAAGCATAGCAATAAACAAGGATACACTTTATGTCGTCACCACAGATCTGGTGGCGTAAAGTGTATAACAACTTAAAGACAAATAGATTAAATCACGGTAGACATGGGAGGATTTTCTTATTATTTTAATCTATATTTAAAGTTGCATCTTCTACATGTAAAGTAAAAAATTCCAATTCAGCAATTTTTAACATTTAAAGTATTAAAAAAATCCTAACCTAATTTTTACAGGGAAAAAATCTCAATTAATTTGCTATCATACGCTTTTAAAGATCGAAAAACTATTAAATTGTAACTACCTTATTATATAAGTATACGAGGTGTAGTAATTAAATAACGAGACTGGCGTAAGAAATCTTATTGCAAATAAACTTATATTTAACTTTTATCCCTTTCAAGATACTCTTCTCCCCTATCTATACGTGTCTTCCATTGTTCAAAACAATACTGTAGTTTATCAGTTGTCAGTCTCTTCAACAACTCTGCCGTTCTTGCTTTTACATGTTCAACAGACTGAATATTTGTTCTCTCTAAGGTACTTTTCATTTTTGGGAACAGGTAAAAGTCACATGGTGCGAGATCTGGCGAATATGCACAAATTTTTTCATATTTAATTCACTATGCAAAATGTATTTTACTGTTTCTTTGTTAATGTTTACTATATGGTCAATCATCCTAATGCTCAGACGTCGGTCTTTCCGCACAATTTCATTAATTTTCTGAACGCTCCCTTCAGTTCTTGCAGTCAGGTCGACCAGGTCGTTTATCATCTTCGACCTCTTCCCGACCTTCAGAAAACTGTTTATGCCATTCAAAAACTCGCACACGTGACATAACATTATCACCAAACACCTCCTTTAACATTTGTAAACATTCTGTTGGCGATTTTCAAGATCAATGACATTCCAACTGCAAACTCGCCCGATGCGGCTGCGCGATGGGAGGAGCGCAGTCTCGTTATTTAATTGCCATACCTTGTATTGTTAAAACACCCTACTATGAAAAATTATTTTCGAATAAAAACTCATAAAATGTTCGAATGGTTTCTCCATTTTTTTTTGTTATTTTTGCATAAAGCGTAAAATAAAGGTTTTCTAAATTTTTCCAAAACTTAGATTTTAGTAGAAAAAATCGCGAATATGTCTTGTGAAATGATAACCTCCTAATTGTAAGTAAATAACAATATTCTGTTCTAGAATTCTTATATCGTCTTGATGTTGTTTGCGTCGCGGTCACCACAAACTTGTAAGACAATAAATAAAAGATTATTATGAATAGAACACTATCCTATAATTTTTCGTAATAAAATATCGTGTTATGAAATAGGTTCATTCCTTTAAAATTAGCCTGTATAATAAGTGACAACTGTCGGAAGTTGGTAAGAAAATATCTCTAGATTAGCAAAAAAGTAGGACATTTTTATTTCGGCATATTACACCCTCCTCCTCAAACATTCGTCTAATGACAAAATATTAAACGTCAATCGAAGTTTGATTTGTTGTTTAATTTATAATTTAAAACTAATCTTAATATATCCATAAATAGTCAGACATAATTAATAACGCATTATTCTAAAAACAAAATTGAGGTAGAAGTTAAATCGGATAAATCAAACAGACACAAAAAGAAAACAAACGGATTAGTGCGGAAAAACGTCACATCATGAAAATATATTATAACAGGACACACGATGAATGTCAACTAAATAAAGAATATCACGAAATTCGAATATTTTACATACATTATAAGTAGTAAGAAAAATAAAAAACTGACCGGATAGTTAAAAGACGATGGACAAAAACAACCGATTACATGAAAACACTTGTCATAAGTACACAGCCTATAAAGGCAAATAATACGAATCGCAACCAAAATACGCTATAATAGGATTTGTCATATACTACCCGGACCATCGATCCTATAACTCGAACGGTATCTGGCAAAAACGTCGAAATGTAAAAATATCGTCGCGACAAGGGACTGACGAAAAATAATTCCATCGATGTATTCCACAATGCGAGTCATATCTAGACACGTAATGTCCCAGTGGTGTTCCTAACGTCATTCATAAAACCATTATTTGATATTCATACGTGTGCAAAGCTTTTTTGGTTATGTTTACTTCTTCTAACTGACATAATTAAAACATTAACAAGTGGTGTTAGTATACTAAACTCTTTTCAAGGGAACTTCATGACCATTATCCCTCTCCATTTGACGTTACTAGTAACAGTTTCCTCGAAAAGTAGGTGTACAAGATTTGACGTTTACCGGTATGTATTTCATATTTTGAGTTGTAATAGTCATATTGTCCTAAAATCGAAAACACCGTTTTTAATATTATGGCAATTTAATTGTATATGTACTTGTTTTAAAGTAATTTAATTCATAAGTAAACGACGAAATTTAAAAAGCGCGCGAAAAATCAGCATATGTTTCAGGTTATGTTAATTTTATAAAATTCAAGTTAATAAAAAATTGGTTTGAAACATTAATATTTTTTTAAATATAAGGTGTGCCTTCTATTGCTTCTTTGAATAATAATAACAATAATAATAGATTAAACTAAGGCAAACATATAAACACACAAATGGTTGACCTTAAGACAAATTTTGTCTGAAACAGGATTCACCATAGCTATTCAAGGTAAAGTAATAACGATTGGAAACTACAGAAAGTAAATAATAAGCATACGTATGCAAAGTCTTCTAGGTTATGTTTATTTTTTCTAAGTGACTTTGTAAAACATAGAAACCGACAAAGTTACTCAGTAACTACAATGGCGTTTTCGTGTGCTGTGTGCGCGAAAACTATAGGAAGTAAAAACAATTGTGAAAAAAATTCATTCCTGTGCTAATTTAAGAATTACTGATTATGCATTTATAAAAGAAAACAATAAATTGAACGTCTGGATATGAAACAAGTGCGAAAATAGTGCTCCGACACACAATTGGACAGTCGAGTAGGAAAGAAACACTTTTGTGTGAACCAGAAATTAACGAAATTATTGCGGAGCAGGTTAACAAAGTAGCTCTAGCAATAATTAAAATACGAAACAATCTTTTAATTGACGAAGTTACTAAATTAAAAACGTTTTACAAGGAACTGAAAACTAGCGACAGCGAACATTCTCACGAAAAAGTTGTTTATGACTATGACCCATCAAAAATGACAAATCCGAAAAAATCAATAAACGAAGTCACCGAGCCTCTAAAAAAATGAAAAAATCTCAGCTGATAACGAAAATCGAAATATGAAGGATATTCATCCGCGATAAATGGTATTAATTTACAGAATAATTATACAATAGGGAAAGAAGTAGCTAGACTAGTAATTAATCTTTCTTTTGCGGTTGTCGGAATAAATCATACTAATGAATTTGTAGAGGTAACCAAGGACAGACATCGCAACTTTAGAAATAAAACAGGGTCGTCGTCAATTTCTAATATTAAAGCTGTGGCTAAATTTTCATATTTATATGTAACTAGATTAGATAAAGAAGCAACAAAAAACCTGCTTCAATATTTGAAAGATAAAAGCTTTAATGAAATAATCTGCCATAAATTGACGCCCAAATGAATGTATTCCTCTTTCTGAATAGGTGTGCCGTCGCATCGTTTCGATGGTCAATATATACTATAAACCACGAAAGTTTGCCGGTGTATCAATAACGCTGCAAAATGCGAACATATACCGGCATTTGTTTAGTTCACCGGTAGCCACATGTATCGAAGAAAAGGCGCAATCATTTTTCTAATAGAGTTACGCGCTACGTCTTGTCAAGAAATCGTGAAAAAATAGAATCAGATGTATGCAGAGTATGTATATTATGCAAACATGTATCATGTATAATACAGATAAAATAGAGTTTTGACTTTTGTCTTATGAAGTTTGTCTTTTCTACGGTTCAGATATTGTTATATTCCTTGTATTTTACCGCTTTTATTTGTTATTGCTCAACAGCTAATTTATCATCTTTATTTTATCATCCTTGTAAGTTTACACTTAGGTAACTTACGTAGGCAGCATATGTTATTTACAGGTTTACACGGTTAGGTATATCTGTACAATATCGCATCTGGTAGCAATATAAATACAGTAATTTAATTTGATATCCTCATTTCCTGTCATCTTATTTCATACGACAGTGATCACGTGATCAGAAAACGTTCCTGATGTCAATGATATAATTAGTCTTTTGTATTTATTGTATGTTGTTTTAAAATAAAGGCTTACTATTATTATTATTATGCCTAAAATATTATCAATATGCTGAAACAATAAAACAAATAGGACGCCACAAAATACTAACAGAAATAAACTTTTCCGCTGGACATAACACAGCAGCAAAAATCATTCATGCAGTAAAGTATCGCCTAATACAGGCACAAATGCCATATACTACCAGTACCTTCGATACAAACTGATAAAACTACGTACGAATAAAACAGTAACATGTAATGGGCTTGATAACACAGTAATGGATAAAACAAAAAGACAAGCATTCATCATAGATGTCATCATAACCAGTGACAACAATATAATTCCCAAAGGAAACTAAAAAATCGAAAAATTCACTAGCAATAGAACTAAGAGAAAAATAGAAACAAAATCATTATGTCAGATACTGGTACAACCACAAAAGCATTCACCTAACAATAAATCTCCAACATATGTTCAAACTACCATACAAAAAGTAGTAATATATAAAAACAACAGTAATATTTAGATTAACAATAAAAGACATACATATTACTTGGCCTAGGTACGTCACAGGCTCAACATTATAACAATGAGTAACTGAGAATAATAATAGTTTCCTTTTCCTACTACACAAAGAATGTAATACATTTTTCTAATAATAAACAAAATAACAATAAAATAGAAGTGTTTGATTGTTTATTCATTGTCTAAATGAAACATAGACGAACACTTACAGTTGGGACGGAGCAATAAAAAAAATTGGAAATAAAGAGAGTTGTTAGTATGCAAAAAAATTGGAACAGTTTTTTAACTACAAGTTTTATATTCTGACATCATCGATAAAGAGAAGTCAATTTTTCTGTTTCTAAATGATTCGAATACACGTTTTAATTCTCATATAAAACACTAAAAACATAAGATACTTAAAAGTTAAATTATTAACTTTAGCTATGGTGTTTGGAGAACAACTTCCGTTTATACTAATTTTTCGAGAAGTTAGTAGCTTCGTAGATGTAATAAATAAATACAATGTACAGAATTTGAAAGAGTTTGAAATGCATGAACAAATGTACCAGCAGTAGGAACAACCTGAAGTAAAGAAAGTTTGTTATTGTCAAAACACTTGAAATAGTATTATAATAATCCATGCTTTTACTTCTTCAAAAACTTAACGCCAATTACACAAGGTATTTGTAAGGCTATTAGATATTGCGTCCGCGCTCGTGGTGTGATTTTAGATATCTGGTTGTTGTCATTCATATTGAACGAGAAGTACAAATTCGTGGTCAGCGGCCAGATTGCTCCTCGAGACTCTGGCTGTATAAATTAGTAATTTACCACAGGGCTATAGTTCAGCAGTCTATTAAATCTATCAGTCAACTCACCTAACTAAATACTATATTACGTAATCGAATCACGTTTAAGTAATAAAGAATGTTATGTGTTTTACAATGGATTTAATTCTGATGAATTCACTGCTATTTCTGGCGTTCCTCGGGGTTCTAACTTGAGTCGACTTCTATCCATTCTTTACATTAATGACTTACTTTGTTCTCTAGTTTGTCATGTATGTAACTTACGTCGATTATATAAAATTGTACATTGAATTTAATAGTGCCTATGATGTAGCAAACTTACAGCATAATTATATTTATTTGGTTAGTGTACTAATACTTACAAATTAAAACTAACTTGTCTAATGCTTCTCTGTTACTTACTACTTGTCCCTTTCTCCTAGGACTAATACATTCCCATTAAAGAGATGATATAAAATGTCTTTTTTATATATATGATCAAAGCCCTAGTATTACCGTAAGGTGTTAAGGCGTAAAATAACCACTAACTACTAATCCTACAAATTATATACAAATTTAGTCCATTCTCGTTTGTTCCTCGCTGTCCTTTGTGCAGCTTGCCAATTTAGCCCGCGTTCTGCCAGGGTATCCGTAACTGCGCTATCCCACGATCTTCTAGGTCTTCCTCTACTTCTTTTCCGGAAAGGTTTTGCTTGCCACACCGCCTTCACTTGTTGTTCATCTGGCATACGTATTAGGTGTCCCAACCACCTTAATTGGTTCCTGGCTATAGTTTTTTCCAGGGGTTCAATTTTCAGCTCTGCCCTAATCATTTCATTTCGTATTTTGTCTCTACGTGTAACTCCCAATACTCCTCTTAAATACTTCATCTCTACAGCTTGTAGTCTTCTCTTAATATCGGTCGTTAGTACCCAACTTTCACTCCCAAACGCCAACACCGGTCTAAACATAGTCTTATACACTATTAACTTGGTTTTCCTTGACACCTCCCTCTTATGTATAAATGTATGGCTTAGAGCGTAATACAGTTTAAGTGCACTATCAATCCTTCTATTTATTTCGACTTCGCTTCTCCCATCCTTGTGTATACTGACTCCCAGGTACTTGTATGTGACTACCTGTTTTATAAGCTCGTTTCCTATTCCTATTTCTATATTACTTTGATTCTTCCCTACAATCATCACTTTAGACTTATCCGCGTTCACCTTCAGATTTCTGGCTTCGAGTGCTGCCTTCCACAGATCTGTGTTTGCTGCTCGGTTTGCTGACTTTCTGCATAAATGGCCACATCATCTGCAAAAACACTTTCAGAGATTTTTATCATTTCCAGCTTTCTGTAGCCAACATTTAGTGTCTTGACCCTTTCCTTAACTTCTTTCAATATGTCGTCCATCAGCACTATGAACAAAAAGGGGCTCAACACACCTCCCTGTCTTAAACCTTCATGAGTTACAAAGTGGCTGGAGCACAAGTTTCCGGTTCTAACATAATTCCTGGTATGTTTGTAGACGCTCTTTATAGCCTTTATTAGAACCTGATTGACTCCCCTCCTCTTTAGGCTACACCAAACTAACACTCTCGGCACACTATCAAAAGCTTTGCTTATGTCCAGGAAAGCAACGTACAGATTTTTTCGATTTTTCTCAGTAAGTTGCCTCAGTGTGAAAATATGATCTTGGATTCCTCTCCCTTTACGGAAGGCACTTTGTGCTTCCTCCAGTTGTGGTTCTACTATTATTTTCAGCCTTTTTTCTAGCAGCCTTTCGTACACTTTTAACACATTACTCAATAATGTGATGCCTCTATAATTCGAGCACTCTCTATTTTCCCCCTTCTTGTGTATTGGCAGCAATACTCCCATTTCCCATTGTTTTGGTATTTGGTGTTTTCTAAATATTTCATTCAGCAGCATAGTCATGACTTGTATTCCTTTAGCACCCATGTTTTTCAGCATTTCTGGAGTTATATCGTCGGCTTTACCTCTCTTCAACCTCTTTACTACTTCTTCTACCTCGTCTTCAATAAATTCATTACATATCTGTTCTGTATCCCGTATTCTTTCCTCATCTTCTTCTTCTTCCTCCATTTCATGACTTGTGTCAAGGTTTAGGATCTCTTCAAAGTACTCCTTCCACCTTTCCATTATCTTCACGTCATTGGTTATTATTTTTCCATTTTTATCTTTTATTTGTTTTAGATCACTTTTCTGTCCCTTCCTGAGGCCTTTTAGAACCCTATAAAACAGTTTTTGATTTCCCAACCCATCCTCCTCAATTTTCGTTCCAAATTCCATCCATGCTTTTTCCTTTGCTTCTTTTACCATAACATTAACTTTTTTCCTCTGTTCTTTGTATCCTTCATAGCTCTCGGTGGTTTTACGTGTAAGATATTCATTCCACTTTTGTTTTTTATACTTAGTTGCGCTTTTAATTTCATCGTTCCACCATTTTGTTTGTCTTTTTTATTTATTTATTAAATAAAAAAATATTGCTCAAAAATTTACTTCAAAACTTGCTTCGTGGGACCATACATGCAATACTTGTCCTATCCCCTCGTTTTTTTTTCTCTATTAATCACATATTACATTTTTCTCACTAATTACTTCAATATTTATCTTTTCAAGATCTTAGTTTTAAGTTGTCTGCACTGTCTATAATTTCGTCTTACACGTTAGTATTTTAACAGTTTTTGATGTATTTCTTTAAAACTCCCGCGTATTTTACTACCCCTATTCCATAACTCTGACTGTAATGTCAATAATTTTGATACAAAAACGTGGTAAAAAAATCTTACAAAGTCATCTGCCGTGTTCTAATAATCAGTCAATGGCATGCTTGATCTTTTAAATAACTTCCCCTTATGTATGTGTTGAAAAGGAAATTTAATTTAGCATCTGCCTCCTAAATTTCAGGTCTGAAATTAATTGTATTTTTTGTCTACATCCTTTACATACTGTTTATTGTTTTTAAAATTGTTTTACTTATAGTTCACCAATCTAAAAACTCAACTAATTTGAGAAATTTAATACAGAAATTTATAAACACAAGAACACGTTACTGATCGATAATAATATATCTTGCTAACTTAACACTAGAATATGGTATTCATTCCAGATACTGTGTCAAGGCATGTGTTGGTGATTAGTTGTTCTGATTATTAGTTACATACAAGAGATAGATAAAAAGTTGTTCAAAGTTGTTCGATATTCACACCGTCCCGAACACCCAATAACAACGATAATGTATTTTAATGCTAGTATGTTGCCATAGTGGAGAAGTATAGATATTATAAACAGCGGATGATGAAATAGAGTAAACGTTGGTGGTTGGTTGTCTTTCAAATCGACATCTCAATTCACGCGATAAGATCAGATAGGTAACAATGGCGAGGGTGTAGGACAATGTTTCAGACTAACCGGCAAGTTTCCAAGTCTACAGGAAGCCTGTGAGGAACCAATGATTATCTGTCCCAGTCTTCGTAAAGATTGCATCCACATCTACCGTAATTTTCACATATCTGTTACTCCTATACGTATGTGTCGCAATATAAAAAACACACATATGTATGTACTCAAATATTATTATAGATGCTTAGATACATACATATGTACAAAATCTGAAAAAAAATGAATTTATAAATGTTGTGACATTTAACAAAGAAAATATAGGGGATAATTAAATTGAGACGAAGGCAATTCGCGGTATAGATTATTAAGTGAAGTTAAAATGAATATTAGCACAAAAAAATATGTATGACAATAAAAGAAAACTCAAAATTAAATATTCAAGTATTTAATATTCCCGGCTAAATGATTATTCATACAGAAAGATGGTCAAACCTTTTCAATATAGGAATTAATTTCTGCGATTTATCTTCCTACCTTTAAATATCAGATTCGAACGATTAGCATTTTTGTAATTTCATCAAAGGCAGAGCATCACTTTTCTCTGGATATTTTTACAGTTTGCAATATATTTAGCCAACTGAGCACTAAAGTAATAGGTTATTCATTATGATGTACTTTTTTCAATAGCAACTTTTTAGCAGATAAAGCGTGAGTCGTGTCAAACTTTCACACTATTTTAGTTAAGTATTGTGTGACATTCTATTCTGGAAAGAGTCGACCCGGGGCAGCGTCTACAAATTATTCAGCTATATTATGAAAGTCAACGTCCCACAAGAAATGTGTTTCGTGCGCTTAGAGTATCTTATGGTCTAGGTAATCGGTTCACCGAACGCACAATCCACTATACCATCGAAAAAATAGACCACAATCAGCACGTAATGAAGAAACTATATCGATGGTAGCTCAGAGTGTACGCGATGACCGTGAGGAATCGATTCGACGTAGATCTCAACAGCTTGGTTTGTCGTATGCCACAACTTAGTGTATTTTACGTAAAGATCTTGATTTAAAAGCATACAAATTTCAACTCGTTCAAGAATTGAAAGTGGCTAATCTTTCGAATCATTATCATTTAAGTCTTTGGGTTCTTGAAAAGCTTCAAGAAGGTCCACTGTCTTCGATCAGAATCTTGTTCAGCGATGAGGCCCATTTCTGGATTAATGGCTGTGTCGATAAGCACAATTGCCGTATTTGGAGTGAAGAGCACCCGAAGAGTTTCAAGAGCCGCCATTACATCCAGACAAAATCACGGCTTGCTGTGGTTGATGGGTAAGTGGAATCATCGGTCCATATTTATTTAAAAATGAAAACGACAGCTTCGTAATTACGAATGACGCCCGTTATCGCGCCATGATAACTGACTATTTGCTGCCTGAAATTGAAGCCCGTGATCTCAACGACATTTAGTTCTAACAAGACGGTGCTACTTGTCACACAGTTCTTGAATGAACGGCTTTATTGCGAGAATAATTTAATTTAATTTCACGTCACGGACCTGTGCAATGGCTGCCTGAATCATGTGATATCACACATTTAGACTTTTTCCTTTGGGGCTACGTAAAGTCCAAGGTCTACATGGATAAGCCAGCTACAATTGAGCAATTGGGAATCAACTTTATTCGCGTTATTCGCCAAATACCACTTGAAATGCTCAAACGCGTCATTGAAAATTGGAACTTCAGAATGGACCATGTTAGGCGCAGTTACGGCCAATATTTGAAGGAAATAATTTTTAAAAAATATATGTCAAAAATGCTTCTTGTATGATAATAAAGAATTCCCGATAAAATTGAAGTTTTTATCTTTTTTTTTGTTTTTGAAAAATTACCTCCAAATGTATAACCTCTTACTAATTTAATCCGTTGTAATTATGGGTATTTTATGAAGTGTTACAATCCAGGAAAAGTATTGCTATCTGGAGTCCGTAAACTGTTTATTGCACATGTATGCTCTACTGTGACTATTTCTTAGTCAGTTCACGGGATACTTTCCTGGATTTCTTATTTGCCTTAAGATTTTATAACAATTGTAGCGTGCTGATGACTCGATATGTAATTGTGTGACTTTTGGAAGAGTAGCACTGGTGCACAAATTATTTTTCAAAGAAATTTCATTTTAAACAGACTCTTCAATTTTAAATTCATTTTTTGTAACAAGTAGACTGAGCTGGATAAATTCTGGTGTAACAAAATGATAAATCTCCCCAAATGAAGATATTCAGCATTCCTGAGATCTTCCTCACAACGGTTTATTATCCTTGACTCACTCTATGAGTTCATCCATATGTTTCTTACACTTATTTTAATGATTTCGTCTTTCTTCGTTTTTTTAACTCTTCTGAACATTTGCTGTTTTTGTATTCTCAATGCTGCCATTTTTAGAGTTTAGTATATTCTTATATATATTAGCTTACATGTATAGTTTGAGTATTTGAGCTCATTTTAATCATCTTAACCAAAATCTTAAATTGCCGCAAAGTTCACGTCGATCTGATAAAAACGAAGTGGGTAACGTCTTTTGGCGTCTTTGGCTAACAAGATTTGATGTAGAAGATGAAATGCAAAAGGAAACTAGTCTGCAAGGAACTGAAACTGTTTAGACAACTATAGGAGATTTATTGCATTCTATTAAGAGAGAATCTAATTCCTATATTAATGTATTAGCTAAAATGCAAAGATTAGAAAGAAATTCTTCAGCAAGGATATTAAAATCTATGTGAATATTAAAACTTACCCTGAGAAAGACTAATTAAATTAAAATTCCTTTAGTTTTTGGTATCCAGTCCTAAATAGTGGTGAATACTAATGGGGCGTTACTAGACTTTAAAAATTTTGCGTGAAATTTAAGCAACGAAGTCATTTTTCCACGATTCGACTCTACTTCTTTATGCATTAGGATATCTCTTTTAATTCTCGAGGTATTAGTGAAAGATCGATAGTCTTCTTTTTTTTGTCCTCGAAAGTCTTTGTATGGAAATTCGAGATCGGAAATATTTTAGCTTTGCAAAAATTTCACCCAAGTCAGAATTATCGGTGGCACTCGATTTTTGGATTGTCCGAAAAAAATCGAAATTTTGTATGAAATCGTTTCTGAGCGGTTTCCATTGCCATTGCGTATTGCGCCTTGTTCCTTTTTGCTAACTAAATGCACGAATATAATATTATTTAGACGCGATAACATTAAACAATAAGCACGTTTTTAAAGTATTTTAATAAATAATTCATTAAATGCTTCTGAAAATATTAAAACAGAATCTTTTAAAATTGTGAGTATTAATCGTATTATTTATTTGAATCGTCTACTGTGCCATAATATTGTGTACATCTAAAGAGTATTTGAGTAATAACCTTCTACATGCAGGTATCAGACAACTTAGAGTTTTTTTTTAATTGGGAAGATCGGATTAAGCTCATTATCCGCATTGAAGGCATTAAACAATCTTAGATGTGTTCGTCATCAAAATAACGCAAAACGAACTCTTCGCTGCAATAAATACAATGACGTACTGCACAAGCCGTTATACCTTAATTCTGATTCTATGCACAAATGATACTTAGACAGCGCTCACGGGATTATAATTGGTGAAAACAAGTGAACGGAACATAGTAGATATAAATAAGAAGGGTATATCGCTAATATTGTCAGGCTTAAGAAGTTCACGATTTGTATAACGGGTTCGTACAATTGTTCTGTGAACGTTAAAAGCGTAAAATCGACAGACACTGCTTCATTGTATTACTATAGTAACCCTAACAAAATATAAATTGTTTTTACATCAATAAATAGAGTAATATTTCCTTTTACATTCGTATTCAAATTTGAATTAAATGCAAAAAAATGTTAAGGAATTAATAAAAGCAGGATTTAAAAATTCGATATCGTTAGATGCACTTGTATGAAAAGAAATATTACAGTTTTCATTGTGATCAAAATAAGAACACGTATAAACGAGAAAAGTATTAAAACCCAGAAAGACAAAGCTTTACGATTTTTATCTGAACTACATTCATTAATTTCGCGGGAGAATTCAATTGAAGAACGAATACTGAAATGAAGATGAATCAAATTGAATCAAAGTCATATACTCTGAGAAATATCAACGCTATTCGAAAATATTCAATGATTCTTGCCCAACAGAAAAAATCCATAATATTACAATACAAACAAAGTACATCCAACGCTTATAATGGGTGGTTTTTAAGCTGCATGAGAACTATCCATATCGATAACTATGGTTTGACAGCTGATAATGTCAAACTGTGTTGACATTTCTGTTCAGTAAGGTTTGGCAAGTCATCATGAATCGTTTAACGCTAGAACAACACTTCCAAATTGTGGAAATTTACTTTGAAATATATAAATCTGTTCGCGAAGTTCATAGAGCACTTCGTCCATTTTACGGCCAACATAATCGGCCTAGTGAGCAAGCAATTCGTGCAGTTATTGATCGTTTTCGCACTAATTTTACTCTTCTCGACTCAAAACCAACAACAAGACAAAGAAATCTGCGTACCGAAGAGAATATTGCTGCTGTAGCGCGAAGTATTGAAGAAGACGCCGAAATGTCGATTCGTCGTCGTTCTCAACTTGGCCTTTGTCCTTCGACTACGTGGAAAATTTTACGTAAGGATCTTAGCTTACGTGCCTATAAAATACAGCTCATGCAAGAATTGAAGCCAAACGACCATCGTTTGCGTCGCATTTTTGTTGATTGGGCTCATTTGAAACTGGCCGAAGATCAGCATTTTTATCAAAGAATTGTGTTTAGTGATGAAGCTCGCTTCTAGTTAAATGGCTACGTCAATAAGCAAAATTGCCGTATTTGGAGCGAAGACAATCCTCAAGCCGTTTACGAATCACCATTACATCCATTAAAATTGACTGTTTAGTGCGGTTTACACGCTGGCGATATCATCGGTCCTTATTCCTTTCGAAATGAGAAAGGAGCTGCCGTTACGATGAATGGCGACGGCTAAACATCGACGACATTTGGTTCCAACAAGACGGTGCAACTTGCCATATAGCGCTTAACAATCGATTTATTGCAAAATCAATTTGGTGACAACTTTATTTCCAGAAGTGGTCCTGTTCACTGGCCCCCTCGTTCGTGCAATATAACGCCTCTGGATTATTTTTTATGGGGCTATGTTAAGTCATTGGTTTATGCCGACAAACCAGCAACTCTTGAAGCATTGGAAGCCAATATTCAAGCCACCATTGTCGCCATACGGCCAGATTTATTGGAAAAAGTAGTCAAAAATTGGACTGATCTAATGGACCATGTAACTCGTAGCCGCGGCGAACGTATGCCGGAAATCATGTAAAAATCACATAAAAGGTATGGGGATAGGTGAAGAAATCGTTCGCTCCGAGGAAATAATTGACACTATACACAATAAGAAAAAGTAGGTTTCAGTCATAACATATCCAATTAACCAAAGGCATCAATTTCTTTATATCTAAAAACATATTTTTATGGATATGTTATACCATTCCAAGACTTAAAAGCTTTATTCCTGTACATATACATATTTAGTCGTTGGAGCGAAAAAATGATATTACTTAGCTTGAAAAGCAATGTCTGTTATAGAAAGGACCAAGAAAGTTTTAACGCTTTCAGCAGTTACTTTGTGAGATACATCATAAAATAAAAACCTTGTACTTATTGCAGTCACTGATTGAGTGTAACAAAATGATATTGTTACAAAACGTAGTGTATTTTTGTTTTATGAATAAAAAAAGTTATCATCTTAAACAATTAAAACATTTTATACCAAAGAAAAAATATTTTAAAACGATAACCCATTTGTTAATGAAGTAAATAGAAGCTCGATACCAATGAAAGTCATTTTAATCCAGTATATTACAAATGTGTCTAATTTGCAGAATACTTAGTATATTGTAACTTTTCTATAAAACGCTATTTCATTAAAAAATGTAATAAATATCATTAAATGCAGTCTTGTTAGTAAAAATAGTCATTAGCGGTTGGCAGTCATATGACCAACTGTAAAAGAAATGATATAATTAACACTGTTTAGCTTAGCTAAACAATTGTTAATACACCGTTGGTAACCATTCATTGTTCTATGAATAAAGCTAATATTATTAAATGAATATAAATAGCAAAACAATATTAATCCGCTTAAGGATTACATAGAATTTCTTTTTGTATTTAAAGTTTTTTTCGAATAATAAAAAAAATCTTTTGTGAGCGCTTTCAGATATACTAAATAATCTTATTCCTTCAGTACAATCCAGTTTTCTGTTCGAAAACAGTATATAATCTGTTTGTATAATATCCGTCTGTTAGACGGGTCTACTAACCGCCCACATTCAAGAAACGATCGAATTGAAAAATACCTATATATCTTCACTTATTCTATAATCGCAAAATCTATACTACTAATATGATTGATCTTATGAGTTCATCCGTGTTATTCACACACTCAAAAGAATTCGATTAGACACTTATAATATAAATTTGGATAAACATATATTGTGAGAAAAGTGTTTTTTAATAGTGATTTTTTTTTTGCAATATTAGTGAATAGGGAATTCTTATACGAATAAGTTGGTCATTCGCGA
Source organism: Dermolepida albohirtum (assembly GCA_031893035.1). Taxonomy (NCBI): domain Eukaryota; kingdom Metazoa; phylum Arthropoda; class Insecta; order Coleoptera; family Scarabaeidae; genus Dermolepida; species Dermolepida albohirtum. Next base: position 16,041 of record JAVIWB010004941.1, on the reverse strand, counting down.
CGTTATGTCAAAACCGCTTGGGGATATTTTTTCGCGTTTGTATTAAATTTCATAAATTTATTAATTTGGAGATTATTTTAATTTCTTTTTATAATTAAGAGTGATTAGTGTTGTGTTATAAGGATTTAAATGCCCGGTGTCTCGTTTTTAGACAATAAACTGAATACTTTAGTTTAATCGTGCCAAAATTTAACCCGTTGGACGCTATTTCTCCCGGCTTTTACCGGTAAGTCATTATTAACCTGTTATTTTTGTATCTGAATATCGGCAAATTATGGTTTAAGCACGTTATTATACACATGTAAAACAAACAAACCTAAATAGCATATATTTTAATACAAACTACTGCTTTTATATGTGTTCATAAATTTGTATTCCTGTTAAGTAAAATGGAAAGCTTAAGCTACGTTGACTGCGCAAACGCAATGGGTTTCTTTCGAAAAATGTATTGAAAAACTTTTTCATGCAATGAGTTCGACATTCAGAAGAAGTTCGCAAATAAATGTATTCTAGGTAACCTAAATTTTGGCAGCTTCCATAGTTAAATGCTTTATGAAATTTATATTTTTATTTACACACCTATCTTACGTGCATATCCTACTACTAGTATGTTTATATTAATATTCCTGTGCTTTCGCCAACTTAAAATATACAAATATGTTACGGTTCTTAAACTGAAATGTCTTAATACAGAACGTGTTTATTAAACATGTTGCGAAAATTAGTTAGTTCGAGTTATTTCTCGAGTTATGATTTTTGTTCTCGGATAATTTTCCGAAAGACGCTTTATTTCAAAGATACAGAGTGATAAAGATTTTCAAAAGAAAAACAATGCTATTACATGCAAATATTCTTAATCTACAAAAACTGCTGAAAATGACTACCATCTTCAAATGATTACAATCTTCTTCCTCATTGACTTCTGAACTCAACCAGGCTTGGTTTTTTATTGCATTACATCCATAAATTACCCGATTTCTCAAATCTCCATGATTTTACACTGGAGTAGCATACACTAATGTCCTCTAATGGTGTCATAGGAAAAAAAATTGGATTTAAGTCTGGAGGTCGAGCAGGCCATAAGTGGGGTCCATTCTTTATATGTTGCGTTTAATAACTTGCGAATAACTGTACTAAAATTTACCGGTGCATAGACCACATTACATCTTTCGTTGCCAGTGGTAAATCCTATAGAAACCCAGGTAGTAATTCTAAAAAATTTCGATACACCGCATCAGTAAATTTTTCTGCCGTCTCCCCCAATGCGTCTTTTTGAAAATCATCCAAGGACAAGAAATCTTAAATAGTTCAAGGAATAACCCCCTGATTTGCCACATGTTTAATAGTAATAATAGATTGTATAAGAACGCAATATTAGGTTTGCGCTAGTATTTATCCGCGATTTTTTTTTAGGTTTTGTATATTCTTCACTACAAACACAATTTGTTTGTTTATAAATACAAGTTTTAATATGAGTTGCTGCTAGTAGAATAGAAATACATAATAAATAGTGTTAGAAGTTCAGATATATTCCACGATCTACGGTTTGTGAATGTATCCTTAGCGATGTACTATTTTATGGTAAGTGTGAAAAGTAATTTGTTAGGTGTCATGTTTTAATTTAGTTAATTCAGAAAGAAATAATAGATTTATTCAAAATATATTTTAACGTTTTCTATTTGTTTTTTATTTCCATTAGAGAAATTTTTGTTTTTTCTGACTCTTCCATATTCGAAGGCTTAAATGTTTTTCTATTTGGTATATTGCTAATAATAATAATAATTTTTGTTAACATATAAAACGTACAAGAGGCAACATATGGCATAACATAATGTTTAATATATATTGACATCAATTGGTGTCTGTGTAAGTATTGCTGCTGAAACAACAATGCCACTTACTTATTAATATTATGAAATTAATTTATATTCCTCTTAAGGCCTAATACATCTCTGTTTTTAAAAGTGAAGAAACAAGATTGACAAAAAAATATTGGAGAAGAGAGTTTACTATTTAAAAATATAAATTTTCATGATTCTCTGCCATTTATTATAATTAAATTTCTAAAATATATCCAATCCTAAAGAAGGATTCTACATCCAATATTACTAATTATTGTCCGATATCAATTCTTAATAATTTTGCTAAAGTTTTCGAAGTGTCTTTATATTCACACATATATCCAAAGGTAGTTTTACATCTCAATATTCCAGCATGAATTTATGAAAGGACGATGAATTGTTTCCAATGTGTGTTTTTCGCAGGCCCATGTAAATGACATCTACGAAGATATGGGATACGTTTGTATCACATATTCTCGACATTCAGGGTAGAAGTCATTTACACGGACCTGGCTAAGGCTTTTGATCGTATTGACCATGCCGTTTTTCTTCATAAATTAAAACCATTCGGCTTCGTTGATTCTCTTTTATCATTCTTTGGCTCATATTTATGTAATAGACTCAAAAGTGTTACTTACCAAGGCCATAGATTCTACACCTTTTATACTACTTCTGGAGTACCTTAAGGCTCCAATAGGACCAATTCTATTCTTAATTTTTTTCATTGTTTTTCTCAATATTTTGAAGTGCTAAACGTGTGCCGACTGTCTTTGCCTGCAAAGACAACTGGGTAGATTTCCGAACTATGTTCAAACAACACACTGTCTACGAACGCCTCGAAATGTAGAATTGTGACTTACTTGAAGAAAAGTACACCTATAGTTTACAACTATACTCTGGAGACTACAGCGCTTACTCGAAGACACGAAATCAGAGACCTTGGTGTTTTACAGGTTCTGTTTTGTAAACATATTGATCAAATATGTAGATCTGCTTTAAAAACTAGGATTTATTGTACGAACTCCTCGAGTTTTCGCGGACACGCACACTATTACGATTTTATACTATACACATGTCTGTTCAAGGCTAGAATACGCATTTTTGATATGGTGCCCTTGCTACGAAGTGCATAAATTTATTATTGAAAAAGTACAGCGAAAGTTTCCATGATATTCCATGGACGGAGTATACCCCCTCAAGGGTATGGATCATAACATATTACTTGCTAGAGCTAAAACATCTCGAATGCAGGCGCAGGTTGACTTCGCTAAAATTTGTATACAATTTTGTACAATAAGACATATTTTCATGTATGAGGAGCATATGAGTTGTGTGGGTAGATGTAAATGTTGTGTATTCTGTTATTATCGTCTCGTATAAGGAATTCTCTGTTTAACAACTTAATAAATAAATAAGCTCTCTGAAATTAATTTCCTTAACGATTAATCTACAAATATAATGTGTCACGGTATAAACATATGTTGTAATATGGATTCAGTTTTTGATTGTTATGAGAAATGTTAAATCTTATTTCTGTAGTACTAGTTGCAAAGAATTATTATTTGCTTGTAATAAGTTTAATATATGTATGTATGAATGTAGGTATAGATGTGCTTATCTTGTAATGTATTTTGTTGTCCTGTAAAAGCAATCTTCTGTTGGACAAAAAAAAGATATTATTTATAAAGGGTTGTTTCAAATTTCGCGGTTTTTTAAAGAATAAATAAAACACATAATTTGCATTCATTTTCAAAAACTTTTTATTGGCAGTTGAAGTATCAGTTATGAGATTTATATGCGAAAAATTTTATCTGCCAAATGGGGTCTTCTTGCAGCTCCACAGACGTCCACTCTTTTGTTAAAATTTTCAATGACACGAATAATTTCATCTTTCAAAGCAGGAATTAATTGTGAATTGTTTTTATAAACCTGACTTTTCACATAACCCCAAAGAAAATAATTTAACGGTGTCAAATCACATGATCTTGATGGCCAATTAACATCACCGTTTCTTGAGATTACACGTCCAGAAAATTTTTCTCTCAATAAATCAATTGATTCGTGTGCAAGTGAGGTGTAGCGACATCCTGTTGAAACCACATATGCTCTAGATTAATATTCATTAATTCAGGCCGCAAAAATTCGTCATCCGACGATATCGATCACCATTGACAGTTACAGCTTCACCAGCAGCATTTTTAAAGAAGTAAGGTCCATTTACACCACCTGACCATAATGCACACCAAACAGTAACTCGTTTAGGATGCATAGGTTTCTCATGAATAATTCGTGGATTTTCCTAGAAAACAGCGCCATTTGAAACACCCTTTATTAAAGATTATTTTTTCATCTTCTGGGTAACAAATATTTTGGTTTAATCAGAAAAAGGTAAATAAAACTCTTTACAACATCGATGCTCGTATTCTGTGTAAGTACTTCGATAACTAAGTTGTCATCATCAGCAGATAATAATTCCGCACAAGTTTAATTTCATTAAAGAATGTGTGAAATAAATCAGTGTGTATTTATTGGTTAACGGGGAAGCAAAGCGCCAGTGTTGTATGGAGATCACTAGAAGAGCGACACAATAATACATCCTTTCATTGTTTGACCATTGTGAGAGTTTCCGAGCAAACACCAAGTTCGTGGGCTAGATTACTTGTCATAATCTTCCATTTAGCACTTTTCCATAGACTTCATTTACCAATGGATCTTCATTACCAATAAAATCGTTCAAAGGACAGTCACTACAACTGTTAACACGTATCCCAAAATTATATATACATACAAAAACATCATTTAACGAATTAGTTTATTTTGTTCCAAACGTTGAAAATTATACACAATATTTATGTATGTAATAAACTTTTGTTGTTAAAACATAAGGTAGACCGAATTTTTGTTGAATATTGTTATTACAATTTCCTAGGGTATCATTTAAAAATCCTTTACGATACGTAAAGGTAGTATTTCAAGTTTCCACTGCGGTTATGAATAATAAATACTGATATAGAGCGTAATCTGTGTGCGTCTTGGTAGCAGCGTTCCTTTAACGTTAAAATGCATATTCTCCTCGAGGCTTCTATTCCTCGAGTTTATATATATATATATATATATATATATATATATATATATATGAGTAACAAGAATCTAACGCGGAGTAGCGGCGCAGCTACTTATCAGCACACTGCTAAATTAAAGATAAAAAATATACTTACTGTCACGTCCATTCTGAGTTGGCTTATTCAATTTCCATCTCAACCGCGCGGGAGATATGTGGGCTCAGTCGAGGAGGGCAAATCCTCGTGCATCTCCTGATCACGTTCTTAAATGCCCCGCTTGTGATCCGATTAGCTTCGCGAGCGCGTCACCACGGCAATCTCGGTAATGATAAAAATGGCAATAAAAATTAGGGATAATGGAAAGGGCAGATTTTCCGCGAAAGACGACTTCTCCTCTACTTCTGCATCTACTCTCATCGGGAGCAAACCTGGCGCCGGATAAGCGACCGTCGGTAAAGTCCCGGAGTTACGATCGGAGAGTACGAGGGGAGTAAAATTACGCATAAGACTTCAGATGATCGATTATAGAAACAAAACTGGATTTGAATTTAAAATAATTTCAATTTAGGGGATGAAGCTTAGCTTATCTGCTTTGTGAGTGAAAACCGTGGTTCGGTTTAAATCCAATTTCTCATCATCGACCTGCTACGAAGACCATACATTGGAGATATACGTAACACATATGTGAATCTGTACCTTGAAAATAACTAGAAAAAGAGATTTTAAAGGAATACGATTATTAGATATACGAGTATGTACAAAGTGCCTTATTCAACTTATTTCAAATTATCACAATAACAAAAAGTTTTTAACTTTGTTTTAACTAATTTTGTGCTTATTATTTATTTATATTTACTTAGAAATAATAACGTTTATTTGCCCAAGTAATTACATAATTTAAGCGTATACTATTTCAAATTAGGAAATAGATTCAATCAGTAATCGAGACGCAAAGAGAAAAAGTTATAAATTAACTGGTGTTTCAAATTGCGCGTTTTCTTTAAGAATAAATAAAATATAGATGGCGCACTGAATTTGTCTGTGTATGTGGGCATTTAAAAAGTGTGATGTATGACATTTATAAAAAGGGCTTCGTACACGGTGCAACAACGCGTTCAAATTGTTGAATTATTTTATGAAAATCAGCGTTCTGTGAAAAGAGTTTAGAAAATTACGTGAATTTTATAGTTTACATAATCGTCCATCTGAAAGCACTATTGGTCGAATTATTAAAAAGTTTCAGGAGACCGGTTCCGCGGAAGATCAAAAAAGTGAAAAATACAGCCGTAGTGGTCGTTCATAAGAAAATATTGGTTTGGTTCGTGAAAATGTTGCTGGAGATCCTGAAATGTCCATTAGACGACGTTCACAACTTGGACTTAGTGGATCAACAACATGGCGTATTTTACACAAGGATTTAGCTCTGAACGCATATAAGGTTCAAATAACATAGGAACTGAAGCCATTAGATCATTTAAAACGTCGTTCATTTGTCAATTTCATTAATGAACAACCAGCTGTTTTTTCTCAAAAAATAATGTTTTCCGATGAGGCACATTTTGAACTTGGTGGCTATGTTAATAAACAAAATTGCCATATCTGGGTGAGGAAAATCCACGAATTATTCATGAGAAACCTACATACATACATACACGTAGAGGATGCAACTTTAAATATAGATTAAAATAATAAAAAATCTTCCCATGTCTACCGTGATTTAACCTATTTGTCTTCAAGTCGTTACACACTTTATGCCACCAGATCTGTTGTGACGACATAAACTGTATCCTTGTTTATTCCTATGCTTGTTAGGGTCTTATTTGTTTCAATTTACAAAATTGACGTGACTAATGATCTAAGGCCAAGGTCAAAAGAAAAAAAGAATAAAAAATATTTTTTGTTTTCGGATTCTGATGTGAGTTTTTATTTAATTAAATTTTATAGTTCCTATTTCCCCTTGTATTTCCTAATCAAGGATTATGGTATACAATATGATCATAAATTATATTTGTTTTGTCCCATCCCCATTAACATTGTTATATTTTGATCAAAATGTCTTTTATTTATCTAATTTATAGTTCTCAATCATTGCAGTTCAATATTATTTTTCCTAACTCTTAAAACTACATTACCATTGCTACCTTTTCTAAATCTAAAAATTACTCGCGTTATAGTTTTGCTTATTAATGTCATTTTGGGAAATCGACAAATACTCATATCTTATGCCTCCTAGCTTTGCCCATAATATCTAAATGATATAGCATCGAAAGTAGTGGAAGTTAAGCAAGCTTAAGGAATCGATACATCTTTCCAAAGTCAATTTTCTGCCAAAAGAACAATTGTCGATATATGTATATAGATAGGGGAGAAGAATGTGTTGAAGGGGATGAAAGTTATATGTTTGTTTGCAATAAATAACATTTCTCACACCAGTCTCGTTATTTAATTGCCACAGCCGTAGTTAATGTATGAGTAAATATTTTTAAGGATTAGTGATTCGAATACAGGAAATGTATATTGGATAGATGACTTTTTTCAAAAGTAATTTGTTATTAATAGATTTTTAATAGCTAAATATTTGGAAGTAATATTCGCCAGTGCTTGGCCAATAGGCGTTGGAGATTATGTTATCAATTTAAAGGAAATGAAAGTGGTAAAATACTGAAGAACGGGAGAAATTCTTTTCTCGTTGTTGCAATGAACGTCAGTAGTGTGAGAGAACGGCCAGGGAAACTGCTTTATCTCATAAACATTTGTTGTTAACGTTTAAGATACATTATTTTATCGTACAGCAACGGGCGAAGAAGATGGTTGACAATTCACTATTTTAAAATGTTTTCTTAAGGTAGAGTCAGAACGAGATAACACTCTGATAAATGCCTGAGCGAATCTTGTTACGTTCTGATTGAATTTTAATTAAATTTTCTCACAAGAGATATACCGAAGATAGGCACCCGATGCGGCAGTTACAGTTTTTCATATTAGCTGTTTTATCGAACAATATGCGGTTAGCTGCGATGCCTCGATGTAGTTCTCGCTTGTCTCCCCTTTTTTTAAAGAATGCTGACAGGAAATTAATTCTCAAAAATGAAAGCTACGGCAGTGGTCTGTTTGGTAGGCAATCAACACCGATAACAGTCGTATTCTTCTTATTTCATTTAATAAACCTTCTATTGGGTGGGTTATCGTGCCCACCGAAGGAAAATACAAACCCCCTACCGAAACAAGACTAGATAAGTTTTATTTCGCAGCATTAAATATGTATATACACATCTCCTCCTTTCTGTTTTCTTTATACATATTTCTCTCGTTCTTTTTTTATGTCTTTCTTGTCGTCTCGCATTCCATTCGAGCCGACTGTTTATTCTTCGTCTAATCGAATTAATGTACGCTAGGTGAAATACAGAAATCGTTCAAGTTTGAACAGGTGATATTTTTGTTCCCAGTGCAGGATTAATTTGCACCTCCCAAGGTGTTTACGCTGATTTAAGCAACCTCAATGGAATACGGTATTATTGTACCTCAAACTCTATGGTGGAGCTACGTATGTATGTATCTGAACTCTGCATATTTCACTGCACCTGTCGTGATTTCTAAATCCCCCAAATGCTTTATTGTTATGACTATAGAGCTATTTATATGTACACGTGTATGAATATATCAATATAATATACAAGTTAACTTGATTTTTGAGAACGTTTTATAAAAAGGAAATTTTAACAGGTATATAATACATACACACATGATAATCATATGTACATATGTAATATGACCTTCAATACATTTATTTCAACGAATTCACTATTCTTTAAAATGTCATTTATTATTGTATTCGACTTTTCTTCAATGTAATCAAAACAATGACGGGATGGACATTAGTTTCACAAATAGTATTAACTTAGCTTCGATCAAAATACCATGAACAACTATTGATACACTCCGCGCAACATGAATAGGACCACCCGACTTGTTGCAAGCTTTCGGTGGTTTGAAAAACAATTCATTTACTAAAAATACAATGCAAGTTTGTAATGGTATGATATGGCAAATAATACGCATTATTGCGCAATAGTGCCTAACGTTATGCATTGGGTGACGTAAGTACCACATACATATAAAATGCACCGCGCCGGTTGGATACGACCAGTATTTAATAGTAAGCTACCGGATGAGTGTCGAGTTACAACGTGTATCCGGATAAACAAACATCTGTAATTAAGGGTATTGTACAACGATGGGACGACAGAAGTGCTTAAGTATGGAAGAAATTGGAAAAATTAAAGCGTTCCATCAAGAAGGGTATTCCTCAAGGGCTACTGCAAAGAAAATAAGTCGATCACACCAGGTTGTGAACAATTTTATTAGGGATCCCGAGAATTATGGAAAACGTTTTAAAGGGCGAACAACATCCGTTACAACTAAGAGAGAACGTCGAGCCATATTACGCGAAGCATCGAATTCGGCATTAACGGCAAGACAAATCGCGAATAACGTTGGAACGAATGCATCGGTAAGAACTGTACAGAAGTTACTGAAGGCCTGTCCGCATTTAAAACGTTTGAAAATTAAACGACGGCCTCCTTTAAGGGAATTTCAGCGCACTGCACGTCTTCAGTTTGCTCAAGCAAAAATGGGGTGGACAAGAGAATGGCAAACTGTTATTTTCAGTGACGAGAAGAAGTTTAATTTAGATGGCCCGGATGGGTTTTCTTTTCCACGATTTACGTAAAGATGAAGTGATTCAGTCACGAAGGCGAGCCGATGTTGGTTCAGTCATGGTATGGGGAGCTGTTTCCTATAACGGACCTGTTGATTTAGTAATAGTGAAGGGCAGACAGAATTCGGAAAAGTACGTCCAGCTGCTGCAACAGGTGAAAGACAAATTTTCCAACGTTATGGCAGGTGGGCCATTTATTTTCCAACAGGATAATGCCAGTATTCACACCGCGCGCATTGTTCGACGCTGGTTTCAAGAACAAGGCATGGAGGTTCTCGATTGGCCATCGCTCTCCCCCGACCTGAACATCATAGAAAATGTTTGGGGATGGTTGTCGCGTAAATTGTACTTCAATGCTACCCAATTCAGTTGTGCTGACGAACTAGAGCAGGCGCTGAAACGAAGTTGGGCGGAACTTCCCGTTGACTACTTGAGAACCCTGTATAATTCCATTCCATCCCGACTATTTGAGGTTATAAGAAATAATGGCAAAAGTACTCATTATTGAACAATAAAGTATTTTGTTATTGCAAACGAATCTTTTATTTTGTAGATTGGTCGTATTCAAGTGGCGTTTAATTACTCTACTTATTGTCATTAGTAACGTATATTTGCACTGACTTTTACAAAAATTATATTTGGTACCTACATACATCTTTTTATCAACCCTCTTATTTTCGAAAATAACAATTCCAGCGCGCTACCATGTTTATACCAACTACAAATGTCATATATGCAGTTGGTCCTATTCATGTTGCGCGGAGTGTATGTTAATAAATATTATGGTCCAGCTTTCAAGAATCATTTTTCCATTATCAAGTTTCTTGTGGATAATTTGGATCAATTTTAGAACAGCATTCCTTTCATCGGTGGTCTTATTACGAGTTGGATAGCTTCACATAATTCTTGGTTCAAATTTTCACGAGTTTTTCCTTCTATTTTCATTGAGAATCAGATAATAAAACTGGAAGTGCTTCTCTTATTGAAAAATTTGTATCTTTATGGCATAGAGAACAGTCATAATACGTAGGTAGGATAGCGATCTACAAGTTTATCAATTTCAGCGATGGTTCAGAAAACTCCGTACCGGCGATTTTAATTGTAACGGTACTCTTCAGTCAGGGAGACATACTGAGGTTGATGAGGACTAGAGAAAGGCATTAATTGAGTCAATCCACAACACACGACGCGAGAAATGTAGAAACGTTAAACATACATACATCAGTCAAGCGATCACATGAAAAAGCCCGAATCTTGGGAAGTTCCATGTTTGGATTTTTTATAAATTCAAAGACGTTCACTTAACGGCGCGCGTATCTGGAATATGCTCCTTATACATTTAGGAAACAATCATTTTGGCAGCAACTGATAACTGGTGATGAAAAGTGGCTTGTTTACAACAATGAGGTGCGAAAACGATCTTAATCTCGCCCTGAAGATTCGCCTCAAATATCATGGGAAGGTGTGTTTTTTGAGCTCTTACCAGCTCTAACAATTAATTTGACTGCGTACTGCCGGTAATTGAACAGTTTAAACGAATACATCGTCTAGAAACGTCCAGAGCTCGTTAATCGTAAAGGAATGGTATTGCATCACGACAATGCGAGATCGCAGACAAGTTTGGTCGCCCAATTATTGGATCTTGGATTCTTGTTTCGCTCTCTCCAAAACGTTCGACTCAGATGAGGCTGTGAATCAGCACCTTGTAAAGTTTCTCACTGATAAAGATGGGTTCTTCTTTGAGCGAGGAAGTAGGAAGATCGCAAAAGATGATAAAACATTATCGAAGAAAACGAGCAATATATAGACAAACTTCGTCAAACACACTGTGTGTGTAACATATTAGTGGATTCTTGTTTCGCTTTCTTCAAAACGTTTGACTCAGATGAGGCTGTGAATTAGCTCCTTGTAAAGTTTTTCACCGACAAAGATAAGTTCTTCGAACGAGGAATTAGGAAGCCCGCAAAAGATGGCAAAAGATCATCGAAGAAAACGGACAATATATAGACAAAGTCCGTCAAACAGTCTCTGTGCGTGTGTAACAAATTATTGTATCTTGTGTTCTTGTTTCGTTTTCTTCAAAACGTTCGACTCAGATGAGGCTGTGAATCAGCACCTTGTAAAGTTTCTCACCGATAAAGATAGGTTCTTCTTCGAACGAGGAATTAGGAAGCCCGCAAAAAATGGCAAAAGATTATCGTAGAAAACGGACACTATATAGATAAAGTCCGTCAAATATTCTGTGTTTGTAATAAATTATTCGATCTTGAATCCTTGTTTCGCTCTCTTCAAAACGTTCGACTCATATGAGGCTGTGAATCAGCACCTTGTAAAGTTTCTCGCCAGCAAAGGTAGATTCTTCTTTGAACGAGGAATTAGGAAGCCCGCAAAAATTTGACGGACTTTGACTATATATTGCCTGTACGAACTTTGTCTTTGTGTGGATTTTGCAGTGGTTCCAGGTGTGACATTGTGATTAATTATCTGCTGATCATGACAACTTAGTTGCCGAAATGCGTATACAGAATAAAATTATTGTGGAAAGGGGTTACAGTATACTTAATTGATTAAAAAATACAATATTCGTTCTCATTAATTTATATTTCTACAAACAAAGCTAATATTATCTTCGATAGTATGTATATTTTATAATTTATGTGAATCTGTTTTATTAACAGTAATTAAAAGAGCAAATATCAATTTAAATAAATAACTTATCAACCTAACACGTAGTAGTGTTCAACCTAAACGAATAAATTACTAATATAGTTGATATGGAATGTTTTATTATGCAACCCATCGTACTGTATTGTCTTATTTAAAAATGAAACTGAAGCAAGGGTATTTTAATTTTTGTGACAGGTTGAATAAAACAAAACTCATGAAAAATGTGTTTTATAAACAGCGGGGCGGAGGGCGGATATGGGACAAAATACTTAATGTTAATAACTTTAATAAATGTATTCACTTTAGATTAGTGAATGTATAATATATTGGCGACACCTAGAAAAATATATCTAAATACTTTATTTAACACTTACCGTCTTACAAAATGCCTATACTGGTTTTAAAACAGTTTCACTCATTAAAGAAAACAGAGAAATGTTAACTAGATACAAAATGATAGATTATAAACTCAGGTCGGATATAACATTAATTCAAAAGATTAATAACAACATGTATTTAAAAATGAATTACTTTTAAATTAAAGAAAAGAAATTAATTACTTTCATAAATATCTTATTTAATCAGAAACATATTGAATTTCAATTTGGAAATATGTATGAATACACGAATATATTAGGGCGCTAAAACGAGCGCTTACCGTACAAGTTCTTTTAGTAAAGCTTTTTTTTGTGAAAGCTCGTCCTTCTCGTAGCATAAGCTTTGATGTCTTCAACTGCGTTCGTATTTGACGACCGAGCAGACCATTGTAACACCTGAATATTTTTTTCTGTCTACCACGAAATACAACATCTGACCGAACACGTTTTTAAAGGATATTTCACAAATGTCATTTGTTTGTTGAGTTGATTAGGAATTCACGGACAAACCCGACATAAAATCTCGCATAGTATAAAATGGTTATCGTCTGTAATATGACGTTCTCCAAGGTGTTTTTGAAAATTCTAAATAAAAGAAAGAGAAATATACGAGGTGAGCTAGGAAACTTTTCTACCTTGCAATGGAAGAAAAAACCCACGATTTCTTGATAATTTTATTGCGTCCTGCAACGTTTTTATTCCATCGGGAAAAAATGATTTCTGTTGGTTTTTATAGGCATTAATCTTCTATTTCAAATGATTATCGCCTCCAATATCACGTTCTCTAAGGCGTTTTTGAAAATTCTAAATAAAAGAAAGAGAAATATACGAGGTGAGCTAGGTAAGTTTTCTACCTTGCATTAGAAGAAAAAACCCATGATTTATTGATAATTTTATTGCGTCCTGCAACGTCTTTATTCCATCGGGAAAAATGATTTCTGTTGGGTTTTATAAGCACTAATCGTCTGTTCCAAATGGTTTTCGTTTGCAATATCACGTTCTTCAAGGCGTTTTTAAAAATTCTAAATAAAAGAAAGTTGGTCAAAATCAAATTCGGACTGCAGTTCCTTGGAATACGAAATATTTTACTGTTCATCAAAGCATTTGATGCTTTAATTAGCTTTGTTTTTTTGCTACGTATTGTATATTTTTAAAATAATTTAAGGCTTTTAATTAGGCTATTTTCACGCAAATTAAAAATATTTCGTTTCGTAAATAATCGTCTTTTAGATATTTTCTTCAAAAAGAATCTCCAATTACTGAGCTCCCAAACCAATATTTCGGTAAAGTCGTTAGATAGAAAAGGAATTATACTTAATACCTATAGACTCAAATACACGTATTAAATAATAAAATATGATGAGAACACATATTAGAACAAAGAAAACGTTAAATGTCTAACAATAGTAATAAATAGAACTGAACAGGTAAATGTTGTAATAGAATAGTAACTATAATAAGATTGTATAACATGAAGAACAGAAATCAGTAACAAGATATTGTTATATAGAAACGAATTGTGGACATTTACAGAGAAGCTAAAAAGGAAAACAGAATTCTTGTAGAAAATAATTAACATAATCAATAGTTAAAGAAAAGAATTACAGTTTAAATGAAATACTAGAAATCTAAATATGACCTATAGTCAATGTATATCACGAACAGATAGTCAAATAAATATGCGTGATCAAAACGTGATCCTTTTCTGATTGGTTAAACACATATAAACATTAATCACTAAGGTTGATATATAACCCCTTTCCACATTAACTTTTGTAATTCTGTATACGCATTTCGACAACTAAGTTGTCATCATCAGCAGATAATTGCAAAGTGTTGCACCTGGTAAACCACGGCGAAAAATACCTGTACGAAAACAAACTCCGTACGCGATTTATACCGCTGAGAATTATGGTTATAATTATCTGCTGATGATGACAACTTAGTAGTCGAAATGCGTATACAAAATTACAAAAGTTAATCTGGAAAGAGGTTATGTATCAACCTTAGTGATTAAGTTAATCAACCACAGGCTCCATCAAATTCAACTACATATAAACATTGCGAAGTTGAAGCCTTGTTTACACACAAGCGCTAGATGTGTTGTAGCTGAGTTTGTTTTTAACAAGTTTAAGGTTATATCGTAGTTTCTTGTCATTTCTTTATTTGATTCCTGGCGTTTATATTTTGTAGTTATCTTGTTCAAGACGTAGAAAAGTATAGAAAAGTGTTGGTGGGAAGTAAGGCAAAAAATTTAAATTTTGTAGAAGGATAATTTCTAGTTTTAGAGACCGTGCATTACGTGTAATCGTAAGGATGACGAAGTCACTATTAAGAAAGCTGAAGAGAAACAATTTTAACGTGACTGATAAGCAGTCGACATTGAATATATTCAAAACATATAAACTACAGTACCACAATTGCACGAAAACACAAGCTGTTCAGTCAACTGCCAAACCTGCTGGTAACATTGTTATAGAATTAAATTAAATGCAGATATTTAATTTAAAATGTTTATTTTTCCAAAAAAATCAAGAGCTAATGTAAATAATATTCTACAAGAGCACACTAAACAAGAATTTCAAGAGCCAAAGTCTTAAGGAAGTCTTAAGGAAGTCAAAGGAAAGAGAGTTATATTAGATGGTGAAAGCACAGACTATTCATATTTCTTTAAAAATGAGATTCCTACATTAAATAAGAATTTGGCAGAAGTAAATAGCAATGATGATATACCGAAGTTTTCAAGGCAGACATTATATAAGTTATTGAAAGAGATACTTTTTCAGTAAGATACTCAATTACTGTGTGCAATTTTAGTCTAACTTTACTTTTAGTTATAAAAAGGGAGCTATTAATAGCTACTTAAAATAAATAGATGAAATAATTATAAAGAAGAAAACAATATTTGTCTAGATCAGACCATATGTGGGCAACAACCTGCCCGCATTGTCGTATTATTTCATGTCTGATATCTATCACTGAAAATTATGAACACTACTTTAAAATGCACTACTTTTAAACGCGGCCCGCGAACGTATTTGCACATTAAAGGTTGCCCATACCTGGTCTAGGCTAAAGTAATTTAGAGCGGAAAGTAGAAAAAATTATTGACAG
This sequence comes from Dermolepida albohirtum, assembly GCA_031893035.1. NCBI lineage: Eukaryota > Metazoa > Arthropoda > Insecta > Coleoptera > Scarabaeidae > Dermolepida > Dermolepida albohirtum. Next base: position 263 of record JAVIWB010004941.1, on the reverse strand, counting down.
CATCAAAAGCTTGATTCGATGAAAGCATTAAATGCGCACGGCAAGCTTTAAATCAGTCTATTAATAGATTTAAAAGATCCTAATGGAAAAGGAAGACTAAACTTACTACATTCTGCAACACGTCGGAGACGATCTTAACCAGCCGGAGACATTGACACCAGCTTCACTCACCGCTCATGCATATTGTCTAAATATCTCCGCTTTATTCTTAACCCAATTGATATTATGATATGATAGATTGTGAGGATGGTTATCTTGAGAAT
>JAVIWB010004940.1:0-110045 GCA_031893035.1 Dermolepida albohirtum | reverse complement strand
TTAAGAATTTTTTTTTTATTTTTAAACGTTTTATTAGAAAACGTCTTTTAGTTCAATGCCAAACTTATTGTAAAAATACCTAATTGTACAGTTAAAAGTAATTATAATTTATTAATTTTTGGACGTAAACAATTTGGACAGTCAGTGATAGACCTTCCGTACCTTCAAGTACCACGAACAACTACTTAATCTGTAATCTGTAGTCAGTCCTTGTTGTAATTCGACTGACTCGCGCCTCACCACATTCTGATCGGCATTCGGTATCTAGACCCGAATATAATATGATACGGTGTTTGTAACATTTTAATATGAAAGCACGTATACATATACGTATACATATATACATAAACACATACATATATACATATATACATATGGATTATATGTATTTCTGTTGCATTTTAAGATAAGAAATTGAGAAACCGTCTACAGAATTATAATTACAGAATGAACAGTATAGTACAGATTAAAAAAGCAAAAAAAATACTTGTATAGAATAGGCAACCTTAATCATCTTTATCTCAACATATGAAACGAAATAAATTTTACCGAAAAAATGGTAACATCGAAATGCACGAATTTAATCAGATGAAATAAAGTTTTTCAAGTTAAAATCACTTAACAGTTAAATAAATGATATTGAATATGTTTTTATAATTTGTTTCAGAGCGTTAGGAATTATCCTTGTTTACGTCATCATCGTTTAAGTAGACTGTATTAATGTCGCATTTTTGTTTAAAGCTATAATCGATTATTGATGATGGCCATAATATTATTAAATCATTGTTTGACAAATCACTAGAGAGGGAATATTATACTCCATCAAATATCTTTATTAAATCTGTGATGGTCATTCTAGAATCTCAACTAGAAGCGTGGTATTACATAATTGATTTTAAAATCAATTATGTAATATCGATTTTAAAATCTTTATTATCTTTTTTCGATTTTGGGCCTATAAAACAAATAGTAAGTATTGTTAGCTTCTATTAATCAACAGCATCGAGATTATTGATCTTTGAGTTCTGATTGATCATTAGTTATTTGAAACTTGATGGATTTAATACGACTAAACATAAAGTATCGGAAATAAGTTTTCATCAGGAGGATATCTCAAATCACCGACTTTATTGATATTAGAAGTAATTAAAGATAGTTCCTAATACTCAGCAAAATCTGAAACAAATTTAACATCGTGTTCATACCTCCCCTTCTATAAGTGACACAAGACCTGAATAAATCATATAGAAAGTAAATTATGAAGTAGTAAAGCAGAAAATAATATAATACATTTTATATTGCATTTGAAGACACCTGAGGAAGGCGCGCAGACTCAAATATATTTGTCGGTTTCTGAAGAAGTGGAGGGTGTTACTGGAGGATTGTTTGCTAATTGTAATCAAATTGGTTTATACAGAGCTGCAGAAAATCCTGGTCTAGCTAAAAAAGTATGGGAGAAAAGTGAAATATTATGTAAACTACACCTAAATGAAAAGATATAATAGTGATTTTTACCAGTTCACTTAACGTCTAGTATTCTAGACTCTTTAACAATTTGTATTAATTGTAATAATGTAGTTTCATATATTGTTGTTGAGTGAACGCAAATCGTTTTGAAAATTTCAAATGTTTCGTAATAAAGTATTCTTTATTCACTTGCCTATTTTATTTTTTAAGAATAATAACAATACATTTATTAATAATCATGCCTTTATACGTTTAGGGCTTGCCACTACGTAGCCCAGCCTTATGACAGCAAGCGTGGCGCGGGACTAGACTCATTACTTGGTCCATTATTATAATTCATAATTTAATGAACACGAGCACCCCGCGAATCGAAGTCAAAAGCTTGATAGTAGCTTGATTCATGACGCGCTCGATCCGGTATTAACATACGTATACACTACAATAAATTTAACCTTAGTGTTCGTAACAAATATATGAATATCTATAAAACAAATATGTAAAAAGTCAAAGCTCTTTTCAGGACACAAGTATATTAAAATTAAGTACAAATGCATATACACATTCTCACATATACACACCGTCCTACCCAGTAGTTCAACTCTATCCCAATTTTTTCATAATGAAAAGTACCTGGTGTCTATTCTGATTAAAAATTATTTAAATCGAATCAAATTAGCAAGCTTTCGAATAAGCAGCTGTTAATTGGAGATTTAAGTGCCGCCAAAAATGACAGGTTCAATAAATCAGACGGAACACTGTTGAACAATCTCAGCAAATAACTACTTACTTTTCTTTTACCATATTTATTGTTGAACTGTGTTTCTGAGTATCTTCCGCCTACTTGAGCCCTTTTAACATCTCAGTTCATTGTCAAACAATGAGAATTATCGAAGGAATAATAACGGTAACAGAACGTATGGAAAAGTCTTTTCTTTTTTATAGAGCGTTAAGTAGTAGAAGAGTAAATTCGATAACATTGATTCACTTATTTCTGTAACCATAAAATATATAGGATGTTTACTATTTACATTCTTAGTTCGCCTATGTACATTCAAGGTTCCAGTATGGTGTGGTTTTCTGGGGCAATTCCATCGATTGGCGGAGGATATTTATCCTCCAAAAGTCATGTATTAGGGCGATTTATGGCATGAAACCAACCGAGAGTTGTGTGGGTGTGTTTCGATCTGCCACAGTACTAACAAAGCCCTCAATTTATATACTCCAGTGCGCGCTGCATGTGAAAATAAACTATAATGAATTTTTCAATAAATATGAAACGAACCACACACATGCTACGCGAAACCTTCGTAATATGCATCTTGTGCCCCCACGAACGTATTTTAGAAAAATACAAAAAAATGTTCACCATTGCGTAAAAATATACAACCACATACCGCTTCGGATTAAGAGCTTGCCGTTGGCCCGGTTTAAAATTATTTTTAAGTTTTGGCTAATAGAGCAAGAATTCTACAGTGTGGAAGATTTCTTTAAAACAATTGTAGACATTGGCATATAGCATAGGTCAACTGCACGCATATACATGTATGTACTTATACTGACTATCTATTTTAACTTGTGATTGTTTTTTCATTGTTATATATTTTATACTTATGACATATTCTATGTTTTTTGACATTATGGAACGTAATAAATATTATTATTATTATTCCTGCGGAAAAAGTTTAGGGGGTTATTTCTTGGGTATTTTAAAATTTTTTTGTCCTCGAATGATTTTTTTAAAGACGTTTGGCTTTGAAGATATGGGGCTATGATAGTTTTGGAATAGAGAACTTTGTTACTTACTATTTCATGTAAAGATTTTTAATTTATAAAAACTGCTGAAAATGACTACCATCAACCGGGATGCGTGCATCTTTCAAACATGTCAGAGTTGTTTCTTGTTGCATTATGCCGATAAATTATCCGATTTCTCAAAAATGACAAGTCCCAATAGAAACGTAATCGACAAAGTATGACATCTACGGTTAAACTAATGGTGTTTTTGATATCTGCACTAACCTTGTGTAACTGCATCTAATATCCGTTTTTTCTAATCAGAATATTGTCAAAAACATAAGCGGATTTCTGAACATATCTTGTATCCGGTAGGCCCAGAGTAGTCAATACACCATAGTGTACTAACTAGGGTGCATTATTAATTTAAAAAATATTCAATCCAATCAAATACTTTGGTCCCCCTGTTTTGCCGCACGTTTAGTAGACGGATTGTATATTTAAGATTATGAAATTTTGTTTAAATATCTTCGAAGGTGTATGACGTATAATTCGCTATACGCATTCCAATTATTTTCTGTTTTATTATTTTTAGTCGTAATTTGAAAGCATAAATTTAGTAGTTGATAGGTCGCTTTTATGTAATATGCACAGTTATTACAAAAATGTACATACCTCATAACAAACTAAAGGTAGCTATGAAAACATGTAGTTAACAAAAAGTAAATAATATTAACCTGAAGAGAAAGAACTCTTTTTTGAGACTTTTCCAAATTTAATAAAGTTTCTTTTTCAAGCGTGTTTGGAGATGAATATGCTGAAGTGGAAGTATATATATATATATTGAATGAGGCTGGAGAGAATACACTATTGAGATATGTGGACCACAACAGACCTGGAAAGGTCGGAGTGGAATGGATATATGGCGCCTACAGGTGTAAGCTCCTTATGTTTAGATTTTAAGAAAGTCAAGTTAAAATAGATTTACAAACTATTCGTAATTACTTCGGACTAGTAGAGGGAATAGAAAAATTGGAAAATCCTGCGTCGTCGTTAGTCAAATGAGCGCAAGTAGTGTACGGTGTTCACGCTAAACTATGCGATATAGAAGACATAAAAAATTATTTGGTTCTAGAAAAGTGTTTTAGACAAAGATTGGGATTTTATCAGGTTAATACAAATTTGTGAAGATGTCTCTACAGTCCTAGAGGTACGTTATTTAGTTTAAAAAATTATTTCAATTATGTAAATATTACATGCCTAGATGTAGAACCGTCATTTTCTGCATATAAGAACGTTTTCCCCATGACACACTCGGTTTGCTGAAATAACTGCGGAAATATATTTAAGTTTCAAATATTTAGCATATCCTAGCCAGTTTGTGAGTTTATGGAAGACGTTTAAGACGGTAAGTATCTCACAACGTTTCTTAAATTGCTACTTACTATTTATTTTATTATATGTAGCTTTTATCGAGCGCACGCCTATGGCGGGCTGCTCAATTCAGCTTCTTTAGTTTCAACATCTTTTAATCTGGAAGAAAAATGGTCCGGCGCAAACAATACAAGTCTCGAAAAAGAATAATTTATAAGCAACGGTGAAGTATTTATTTAAACTTTTGATTCGTCGATGTGACCACCTTTAGTGTTTATTACTTAAATAAATACATACCCAAGAATATGCATCTTTTAATTAAAACTTAATAACATATTGGTTTTAGCTAAGCTAAAATATTGTTTATTTAAATAATATGAAAATATATGCCTGGGCAAACACTTGCGGGGGTGGTCCCAGAAGTACCCGAACCAACATAGAAAACACAAAAATTTTGGAGAGAAATATAGTATATTTGTCTTTCAACATAATCTCGTTTCAGCTCTATACACTTTTCCCAGCGATGTTCAATAAGTTCGATACCTTTTTTTTATAATAAGAACTGTCTTGCTCCTCAAAATAGCCATTAACTGCCCACATTACTTCTTCATCGTTGGAAAATCTTTGACCACTGAGATTTCTTCAAGTTTTAGAACAAAAAATATACTTTCCTCTTAACCAAATGTGGCCGTTTTTGCTTGATTTCTTCGCTCAAACGTTGCAATAAGTTCGTATAATGCTCACCGTTGATAGTTTTTCCTTTTTCAAGATAGCCAGTGAAAATTATTCCACGCGCATCCAAAAAAATACCGATGCCATGACCTTGCCTGCAGATGAAACGGTCTTCGCCTTCTTTGGAGCCGGTTCTCCCTTTTGAGTTTATTGTTTTGACTGTTCTTTTGTCTCGGGTGTGAAGCGATGAACCCATGTTTCAACCATGGTTATGAAACGGCACAAAAATTCTACTTTGTTGCTGTGAAACTTCGCTAAACACTCAATTGAAACATCTTCACGACACTGTTTTTGCTTGAGTGTGAGCAAACACGGCACCCATTTTTTACACAGCTTCTTCATGTTCAGATTTTCAGATAATATGCGATACACCGCACTTTTTGAAATGCCCACTATGTCTGCTAGCTCGCACACTTTCAGTCAATGATCATCATTGTGGATATTCTTCACCATTTCTGGAGTCGTCACCTCATTTAGTCGACCATTGCGATGCTTGTCTTGGCAGCTCGTACAACCTTGTTTAAACTCTGCTGCCCAATATTTCACTGTTGTAAACGAAGGAGCAGATTCACCCAGAGTAGAATCCTTTTAACCTTTTGTATTGGTTGGGCTGAGGCCTTTCAAATAAATGTACTGTTTCATGTAGCGATGACCAATTTTCTCCATTTTTAGAAATTCACTGAAAACGCTCGCTATTGATGGCTGCCAAACAAATACTAAATAACGTGGCGTCTTGGAATATGAAACATGCTTTATAGATTGTGTACTTTCTAATGCAGTGATATTTTTCAAACCACTATGGCTGGTAGTTTATATACAAAAAATAATATTATTACCTTATTATTTGATTTACCTTCAGAAAGGTGCTACAATAAACGGATAATATCATGCAGAACTTCAATTAAATGTTGAGATTCGTGCTGAACGGCCAGGAATGGCAAAGAAAAAGATTCCGTTTCACCAAGACAATGCTCCCTCACATACCAGCACAGTTGGGCTGTCCAAAATCCACGAGTTGCATTTCCAATTAGTACCGCATGCGCCTTATTCGCCGGATCTAGCCCCTTCCGACTTCCACCTTTTTCAAAATTGAAAACGGCACTAGGCGGAAAGAAATTTTCGTCTAACGACGAGTTTATCATCTTCGTGAATGAGTATTTTGCAAGCCTTCTGGAATCGCATTTTAGAGATGGCATAATGGCATTGGAGCACCCTTGGAATAAATGTATTGCTCTTTTAGGAGAATATATTGAAAAATAAAAATTATTTTGTATTTAAAAAACTCGTTTTTCTTTTCCATTCTCACTACTTGTTAAACTACCCTCGTATACTTACATACTAACACATCTAATGTGTGCAGAAGTGGTCACATACATGTATCTATACATCCTCGCAATTTTATATTACTTAGTGCACTTTTTCACTTTTAGAATTCCATTATATTTAAATTAAAAACTGTCTGATGGAAACTTTTTGTTTGCTAATGGGTTTGTAAGTATATCTGGTAATTGTTTATTTGTTGTAATATATTCTAGTTCTATTTTATTTTCAATAGCACAATCCTTATCAAAATGATATTTAATATCTACATGCTTTAAAAGTTTAGTCTCTAAAATTGACATTTTTATACATGACTGATTATCTCCATATACAATAAGTGGACTCAAATTTATATTTAACAGTTCAGATAACATTTATGGCAAAAACAAGCAAACCTTCAGTTATACTAGATGATAGAGCAAAATATTTAGCTAGTTTTCTTATATTTCCAGAAAATTATATTTTTATTCATCCATGGCACAAATCCTATCATACTCTTACGACTGATCTTATCATTTGCAAAATCTGAATCTAAAGTAGATAAGTCAGCTCAGACCCCTCACTTTTCACAAATTTCAAATCATAGTTTTCGTTTTGTTCAAGAATTTTAAAATATGAATGTGTTATATAAAAGGTTAAATTCGGTTTTGACCCTAACAATAATGAACCAATTAATTCACGGTATGGTAATTTTTCCTGGCCTAATTTACTTCCATTATTGCAATTGATATTTAATTGTAACTTCGGTTATTTCACTATCTTTACAGTTAGTCATTTTAAACGTAGCTAGAACCTTTTTAATCAGTTCTTTTTGGCTTTTGTTTAATATATGATTATATTTTTCTATTTGTAATCTTAAAAATGTAATTTTACCATTTCGAAATTCTTTTATTTTAAAACGTCACATAACTAATTTTTAATGAAATTTAAATCTTTTATTGACTTTGAAAATAATATTATGTCATCAACATAAACTAATAATAACATTTTTTTCCCTTAAAATAAAATAAGAAGCCAAACTCTGTTAACATCTGATCTAATAATTCGTCCCAACATTTTCGTGCTTGTTTAAGACCATATAATCACTTATTTAACTATTTACATTTACATATTTTGGTTCTTCTTAGATTCTATTAAACCTTTAGGATGATACATATAAATAGGTTGTTCCAAATATCTATAAAAGAATGCTGACTCTACATCTATATATTATTGAACATGTAAATTGTACTGAACATACAATTCTAAAAGAATTTCTAAAGTCACCATTCTTGCAACAGGTGCATAGCATTATAGTTTTCAACAGAACATTCACATTCTGTTGAAAACAACTTGCATACCTTTTACTTCTTTTACACGAATTTCCCACTTTGAGTTTAGTATTTACACATTGATATGTGGATCTACTAGATTCCAAGTGTTGTTTTTTCTTAATGCATTTATTTCTTCTTGTATTGCGTTCCTGCTGCTATAATCCTCTTCGTAAGTATGTTGATATTTTGAGATGAGATTTCCAGCCGATAAAACAGTTATTAAGTTTGCTTTATAGTCGTCGAAATACTTTGAGGCTTTTTTAACTCTTAAACTTGTTCTTGTATCATTCTTATTTTTATTTTTTGCTTCTATATTTTCGTGTATGTGTTCATGTTCCATTTCATTACCTAATTCATTATTTTTAATAATATACACTGCTACCTGGTTTTTAACTCTTTTTCCATCAAGTATTACATTTCTTCCATATACTATTTTATTTTTATTTAGGTTCCACATTCTACAGCCGTTTTCAGTATATGGAATCATAATCATTTTCTTGCTTCACACGTTACATTTTGACCTTATTTCTTCTTTTGATATGATATTGTATGCTGGACATTTGAACAGTTTAATTTTCTTAAGGTGAGGTTTTTGACCATTACAAATATCTGCTTAGCTACTCCGTTCTTTCAATTTCTAGGCACTGGACGACGAATATTTGTGGGATATTTCGATAAACCACCTATTTTCTGTGAAGTAAAATATTATCTTCTTTTATTGTATTGGGTTGGCAACTAAGTACTTTCGGTTTTTACTGATAGAGAGCGTTGCTTTATTTTTTTGTATAACGTAAGTTAGTGCTGTACTTTACCGTTTGTCGCGTGATACTAGTCACATTGACGTAACTTCAGAAGCAAGTAGTGCGTGATTTTTATTAAAGCTATTAGTTGTGGGTTAATCTTAAATGGAGTGCAGAAACGAACATTTTCGACATATTTTACTATCTTATTTCCGTAAAGGAAAGAAAGCTGCTGCGGCTCACAAAAAGATATGTGAAGTTTATGGTGCTAATTGCTTAACAGAGCGCACTTGTCAGAATTGGTATAAAAAATTCCGTTCTGGAGATTTTTCCCTCAAAGATGAGCAACGTTCTGGTCGGCCTACTGAAGTTGATGATGACCAAATCAAAGTCATAATTGAAGAGGATCGTCATATAACTGTTCGAGAGGTTGCGGAGAGGCTACATGTATCGCACACAACAATTGAAAAACATTTAAAATGTCTTGGGCTAGTTAAGAAGCTTGATATTTGGGTACCTCACGAATTGAAAGAAATTCATTTAACACAAAGAATCAACTTTTACGATATGCACCTTAGACGAAATGAAACCGACCGACCCTTTCTTAAAAAGAATCATCACTGGTGATGAAAAATGGGTCCTGTACAGTAACATAGTTCGAAAACGATCATGGAGCAAACACGATAAACCAGCTCAAACCACATCGAAAGCTGAATTGCATCCAAAAAAGATCATGCTGTCAGTTTACTGTCAACAATTAATAAAACTGGACGAAGCAATCAAAGAAAAACGGCCAGAATTGTCAAATTGGAAAGGTGTGGTTTTCCACCAAGATAATGTAAGGCCTCACACATCTTTAGCAACTCGTGCGAAACTATTGGAGCTTGGCTGGGAAGTGATGCCACATCCCCCATACAGCCCTGATCTAGCACCATCTGATTTACCATTTATTTCGAAGTTTGCAGAATTCTTTGGATGGTAAAACTTTCACAAGTGACGATGACCTTCACTCGCACCTGGTTCAGTTTTTTGCTGATAAGGACCAGAAATTTTATGAGCGCGGAATCATGCAGCTGAAAGAAAGATGGCAAAAGGTCATTGAGCAAAATGGAAAATATATAATTGATTAAAAACTATTCTTTGTTTAAAAAAAAGTGTTTTATTTTATACTACAAAACCGAAAGTACTTAGTTGCTAACCCAATATATACAGTTTCAACAAGTTTTATTTTCAAAGCAAAAATAATTTTAGCAAAATTGTGTTTCCTTTTTTAATTACTGCTTCTTTATATTTAAATAATACTTCACATCCATCTAATTTTATTATAGATAATAAATTATATAATAATCCTTCACAAACCTATACATTCTTTGTAATACTCTTGGAATTTTCAAATGCCAAATTAATACTTCACTCTCTTGTTTGCTTGAACTTGTTCTTCTGCTAACAATTTACTTTAACAAAATTAAGTGTGACTTTTGTTTTGTTATGTGTGAAATCTATGGCTATTACTGTGGTAATACCTGGATATTGCTGGTAGCAATTGTGTATGTGTAGATACTTCTATTTGGAATTTTCCAGCAATAATAGTTAATTCACACACTGTCTGTTAAAATTCTGTCAAGAATGTGTTGAGTGAGGAATTTTCAATGTATTTAAGCGACTTAATTTTCTTTGTAGCTGTACCTGTGTAGCCATTTCAGTTTTTTTAATATGTTTTCTTTAACGAATTTATAATTTCCTTAGTACTAGTTTTTTGACCCTTATAACGTCCAAAATATTAATCTGAAAGACACTGCACAATTACATTTTTAGCCATAATGTGATCTTTCTTGTAAATCTCTGATTCTTCAGAATTCATTGATGCATTTTGATTTAAAACATATTCGACATTTGCTTGTTCCAACAACAGTTTTACTGTAAAATACCAGTTCGACAAGTCAGAATCATCAAACGGTTTAACACTGTATAGTTGATAGATAGTCTTTTTTTTGGTTTTTCTTGCAACAAACGAATTAACGTTATTTTTCAATATATTTTCGCAATTAATTGACTTTTCAGCATTGTTTTTACCGAAGTGTCACGTCTCTATCAGTTCTGCATCAACGTATTTCATGCAGTGGGTAGAAAAGCAACTGTTGCACAATATACCACTACGATATAGACCATATGCGGGCAACAACTGGCCCGCGGGCCGGATTCGGCCGCTGTAAGATTGGATCCGGCCCGCGAGACATTGTCGTATTATTTCATGTCTGATATCTATCGCTAAAAATTATGAACATTGCTTTAAAATGTACTACTTTTAAACGCGGCCCGCGAACGTATTTGCACATTAAAGTTTGGCCCACAACATGTCAAAGGTTGCCCATACCTGATATAGACAATGCACTTTACCACAATGTTTTAAATGAAAAAAAACATAACTTCAGCTACCCGAAAAGATAAAACGAAGACATAATTAGCAGAAAGAAACATAATTTTGACGAAACCTGAATTATATAATATTATTCAAATGAACAAACCTCATTTCGAAACTCGGTACGTATGTTATTTTCCATCTACAACGTGATGATACATTATTATACTGTATTAAAATTTTATGTGATGATGAATAAATAAACTTGAAAAAATAAGTTTTTGTATTACTTTGCAATGGTATATAATAAAATTGCTAATAGTTTAAGTACGTACGTGTTCTCTAAACAATAGTATAGTTAAGTATGTTAATTTTACAGTATTATCACAAAGTATTACATAGCTATTTAGTTTAAGTTGTAGGTTAAATTTATTCAGTTCAAGGAAGTGGAAAGGATACCGAACTTTGATCGATTCTACTTCTATAATTAAAACATCCTTCATTGTGGTCCTTTATATTATTATTTTTTGTATGTATGTGTATTATTTATAAATAAATATATTATTTTATTCAAATATACCATAATTTTAATTTATTTTCCATAAAATATTACAGTTGTGTGTATAGACAAATGTGGTTTGAAAGTTTTGTAACAACGCAATTTTTGTGTCACAACCATTGTGCTTTCCAAACAAATATTTATTATTCACTTCACGTATAATTTGTACCATTCTCTAACAGAATGAATTGTAACGTGTGAAATCTCGACAGTGTTTTATTTATTCCTTAGATATGGGTTATTGTTTGAGTGTATTTATTATATGCTGCATTGTCAGTATTCTTTTTAAAATTTATTGGAAACTTACTACAAAATGGAATAATAGCTATACTTGTCTTACTAGTAAAACTGCTATTGTAACTGGTGCAAATTCGGGTAAGTGAGATTTAAATGTGTACAAGTCTTTTTGTTCACGTCGTGGTATTTGTGAGTGATGTTAGTTTGATATTTACTAGTGCTGGTTTTCGCGAAAACAGTAAAGTTATTAATTACTGAAATATAATCTTAAGTTATAAATGCCTGTACTTCTTTTCATAGAATTGAATATTTCCTGATTATAGTACTCGGTACTTAAAAGGTGCCTTTTTCGCTGTACACATTCGCAGAGGTAGTGAGATGCATGGTTGATTTTATTTGTTTAGCTGGATTTTTCCTCCTTATATAATATAAATTGTATTTGATTATCACATAGGCTACATAGCTTCGGAAAATATTAGAAATAATTGAGTGTAAAAAGTGTATTGAAGCATTATATATTAGTCAAGAAATACACAAAATGAAAGCTAATTTGCTGTCAATATTTGCCAGAAATAAATCTAGTTTCATAGTATATTGTACCTGTGTATAAGAAATATGAATATGCATACATACATACATACGTATGTATGTAGTATTTAATTTTAACATTAAATGATTATAATAGTTTTAACTCTTCGCATACACAATGCAATTACAATTACAATTATCTTTTAATAATCGTCATTCATTAAGGAACAATGAATTTGAAAATATTAATTAAAAATAGCCAAAATTTCATACAGGCTTACGATGAGCGGAGAGAATGAATTCTGAACTTAAGATTGAATTAATTGAATTTAAAATACGAACACATTAGTGCGGTCAACTAGTCATGTCGAAAACTCGAAAAGAACACTGGAAGATATTCGGTAGGCTTTAACTATTATACAAATATGATAGTTGTAAATTTATTTGTTTTGAATTGCTTTTATAGTTGGAACAGAAATAAAAAGTAATTCAACATTTTTATTTTACATTATTAATTTATTTATATAAAACGTATCTGAGAACAAAAAATAATTTTAACACAGTATTTAATCGGTATATATAATAAATAAGGGACACATAATTTAGAAATATGTATAATAATATTACTTTTCTTTGTATATTTTATTTTATTCTACTTCTCTTTGTATACAGGGCTAGGCAAATATATGGATCCATTCGATTATCTTTCATACAGATACTTAAATTTTAATAAAATTTTCCACGTTCAAGTAAACATAAATATAGGATTCGATGAGCACGTTTATACTCGAATCAAACTTTCGCATTAGCCAGAAATTATGCTTCTTTATCATCGTGTATATTTTCAAAAAATTCAGCAGAGCTGTGCTTTAGGATTTCATTAATAACATTAGCCTTTTGTTCAAGAATGATAGAGATATTTAGTTAAATAAAAAATAAAAAATAATGGCAATAAATATAAACACAAACTGAATTAGTTGAAAAGTTTCCGACATGACAAACGAACGTCCATTATGTCGAAACTTCCAAATAACGTGCAAGTCTGTGAATGGCACTTGCCAATATCTTCTTAAAAATTAATTCTACTTTCTCAATTATTCTTTGCCGTAACTCGTCCAGATTATGCGATCATCTACTACAGATTTTAAATGACCTCAAAGCTAAAAATTTAAGGGACTTAAATTTGGAGATCATGTAGGCCATTCAATGAATTCTCTACGCCAATTCCACCAAGGTGAGAATGTTTCGTTGAAAAAACTTCGAAAATCATGCGCATAGTGAGGAGATGCTCCATTTTTATGGAACCATATACTTACAGGTAATTTCTAATCTTCTTCTATACTAGAAATACTTTGAACATGTAACAAATCAAAATATTTCTGTCCAGTTAGTGTACCATGAATGAAAGATGGACCAATAATACAGTTAGTTTCCGAAAACATTTAATTTCTGCAGATGTTGCATATGCGCTTATTGTATTCAATGAGGGTTGTCTATTAGCCAATATTGACAGTTATAATTAACAGTATCATTCAAACAAAATGCAGTCTTGTTGGAAAACAGCGAATTGTGAGTAAAATATTGGTCATTGTTACAAATCTTCATCATTCTTTCGCAAAATTAAATTCTACGATCATAATCCCCGTCTAATAATTTTTGGACAAAATATAGTTATACGGATAATATTTTTCATGCTTCAGTATTCTAACTATTGATTGGTAACTATGGTATATAGTAGAAGTTTGTGGAAATTTTTCTAATGCAATTAGTTGCGAATTTTTGGTTGTCTGCTTTTCAGTGAACTTCTAATATTTTCGCTCAAGTTATACTTTCTTAAAATTGTATCAATTGTCATTGATACAATTCATAATATCGGAAGCCGATCTTGATACAAATTGTTAAATAATTTGTATGCTCCTTCATGAGTTTTGACGCCGTCACCAAAAGCCATCATCAAAGCATCAGTACGTTCATATTCAGTTAATTGAACCATTGTTAATATTTGGACATCTGCAAAGTTAATTTTGACAGATTAAGTCAAGTACTGAATTTTAATTCCATTATCTGCTACACATAGACATGATTTTAACACATAATATTTTGTTCAATAGCAACTGTCGCTATTGAACAAAAGGTTACTATTACTAAGCATTATTATTATTGAACTACCAATGCAGAGCCCTATTGAAATTCCCAACAATATGCAAGGTATTTCATTTAAAATAATAAGATTAACAAACATTAAAGAAATTGACATAATTTCCGCCTAAATCAAAAGTTTGATTCGATCATTGAATCTCTTATTTATTTGTTATTACTTAAATGTGGAAAATTTTATTCAAGTCTAAGTAAATAACAAAGATATTCATATGAATCCTTATATTTATGTAACTCTGTACATATATTAGTCTTAACAATTGCAGAAAGCAAACTATCATCTACATCAAAATCATAGCAATTATTATCTTTCATGTAATATTAGTTACATAATGTTAAAGACAAGTATTATTAATGTGTTAAAATTAGCTCTATTCCTTGACTGTGAATTTCTAATTTCCAAACAAAAGATTTCTGCATCATTAGAAAATGATTTCATTACCGAAATTGACGATATTCATGATCGAGTGTCTGCAAATTTATTTCCCCTATTGGGAAATGTTGTTGCAACATCTATTAGGTTGCTTTTTTTAAGAGCTTGAGAACTTAAAATGATAATACAAGGCAGAAATATTGTTGGAATGAAATTTTTTTATTATAATCTAGTAGATAATTTCATGGCATTTATTTTTTAACTATGATTTCCGGCACATATCCGCCGCGGCTACGAGTTACATAGTCAATTCGATCAGTCCAATTCTTGACTACTTTTTCCAATAAATCTGGTCGTATGGCGTCAATGGTGGCTTGAATATTGGCTTCCAATGCTTCAAGAGTTTTGTCGCTGGTTTGTCGGCATAAACTAATGACTTAACCTAGCTCCATAAAAAGTAATCCAGAGGCGTTAAATCCACTTCAGGAAAGTTGTCACCAAATTGGCTTTGGTGATCGATTGTTAAGCGCGTTGTATGGCAAGTTACGCCGTCTTGTTGGAACCAAATGTCGTCGATGTTTAGCTGATTAACTTTTGGAAACAAAAATTCAGTCAGCATGGCTCGATAGCGCTCGCCATTCACCGTAACGGTAGCTCCTTCCTTATTTCGAAAGAAATAAGGACCGGTGATGCCGCCAGCGTGTAAACAGCAATAAACAGTCAATTTTAATAGATGTAAAGGTGATTCGTTAACGGCTTGAGGATTGTCTTCGCTCCTAATACGATAATTTTGCTTGCTGACGTAGCCATTTAACCAGAAATGAGCCTCATCACTAAACACAATTCTTTGATAAAAATGTTCATCTTCGGCCAGTTTCAAATGAGCTCAGTCAGCAAAAATGCGACGCAAACGATGGTCGTTTGTCTTCAATTCTTGCACGAGCTGTATTTTATAGACACGTAAGCCAAGATCCTTACGTAAAATCTTCCACGTAGTCGAAGGACAAAGGCCAACAAGTTGAGAACGACGACGAATCGACATTTCGGAGTCTTCTTCAATACTTCGCGCTACAGCAGCAATATTCTCTTCGGTACGCACATTTCTTTGTCTTGTTGATGGTTTTAAATCGAGAAGAGTAAAATTAGTGCGAAAACGATCAATAACTGCACGAATTGCTTGCTCACTAAGCCGATTGTGTCGACCGTGAAATGGACGAAGTGCTCTATGAACTTCGCGAACAGATTTATTTTTTTCAAAGTAAATTTCCACACCCTATATACAAGGTGTTACTGACCGCATCAGTAGGGTTCTTCTCAAAAACAACATCAAAACCATCTTCAAACCCCATTCCAAATTATCTGACCCTTTTTCCGTAAAAGACCATGTTTCTTTAGAATCAGCTGGTGTGTACAGGATTCCTTGTTCATGCGGCAGGGCATATATTGGTGAAACAAAGCGGTCTGTCGGCACTCGTGTTTCTGAACATGAGCGTTGTACTAGGTTGCTGCGCATAGCCGGTTCTGCACTTGCCGAGCAGGAAACCGGGCACCATATTCAACAACCAGTTATGCACTAACCACTTCTATGGTCGCAAAATCCGTGAAACTATAGAGATCTTTAAGCACCCCAATAATCTTAACCGCGATGATGGCTACCCCCTACATAACGCTTGGCAATCCTGCATCTCTAATCGACCCAACCGTAACCGTAACTTCATTGACCCATGACCCATTATCCATATATAAACACGTCCCCCATCGACTTACACCAGTTTCAGTGCAGTAGTTCAGCCCTGAAGATGTCCCATACAAATGGGTACGGTAAAAGAATCAAAACCCAGAAGCAGATAGCAAATTTCCACAATTTGGAAGCGTTGTTCTGGCGTTAAACGACTCATGATGACTTGCCTACTGAACAGAAACGTCAACACAGTTTGACATTATCAGCTGTCAAATCATATTTATCGATATCGATAGTTCTCATGCAGTTTAAAAAACACCCATTAGAACTGATTTTACTGTTGTTAACGGTAAAAGAATCAAATGAATTAAATAATTTTAAAACATAATTTTTAAGGAAAACCGTTATAGTATTCGTGCACATTCCTCTATACAAAATTCTAGACATCCAATTCTAAATGCATTTGTATGTGGGAGAAAGAAGTGACCAGTGACGATAGTAGTAGGTTTGAAATTAATAGGAATATATTCCTCCATATAATCTTAACAAATATTCATCAAGTCCTTTCACTCTAAGATATAACAAAGCAGAATAATTGCATTTATCTATTTTTGATGATTAACCCCTTGAAGATGTAAGCAATCAGCTGCTAAAGATGTAATCAAATTGCCGCACAAACACAGCTGTTACTTCTGGTGGTTGTAAGCCTTCTTTCGAAAAAGCGTTGGTAAAATTTAAAAATAATACACTTAAAAATGTGCAAAAAGGACAGAGTATAAGTACAAATCCGAACAATATGTATGTTTATTATGTTGATGCTACATACATTCATGTACTTATTTTACTATTGTTTATGCTTCGGGGGTTTCTCTTCTTCTTTTGGGTAATACTGTATTTCCTAAATCAAGTTTAATTTGTTAGGTTACTGAGGTTTGTTTGATCACTTTAAATCTCGGTTTAATGTTTAGTACTTTTGTACCAAAGTGTGTAAAGACCAATATAAGTATATTTAAACATTCTAACTTGGTACGGTTGGTGTAATATATATATATATATATATATATATATATATATATATATATATATATATATATATATATATATATGATATAAATACATATTTATTTGTCTTAATATTGAAATAGTTTACATTTGTACAATTATGTTGAGATTTTTCTTTATTGTTTACGTATTCAAATGTAATCACTTTGCTAGTAACTGCTTTACTTTTTATATTATTTCACCGTTGTCTAATGTACCTGCTCTCTTGTCGATTTGCATTAAATAATGAGTTAGTCTATTATACTGAGTGTTCTTTTGTTTTGCTAAACATTTTTAGGGACAATCTCAGGCAACTTAGTGGGTTAATAGAGTTTCGATCTGCTAAGAGATATTACGTGTGCCATCATTAGCTCTTGGCACCCTTTTATTTTAGCATCAATCTCCGACTATTTAGCTTTGTGGACTAGGATCTCCGTGACAGCTGGATGGACCGCTCCGTCGCTGCCCAGATAAACCAAGTCTCCCTGGGTCGGTTGTTCTGCGACCCGCAGCATCATCGTTATTACCGATAAGATTGTAGCAATTATCGGATAGGAAATGTATAATGTGGTGGGGCACTATCTTGCTGAAACCAAATATGGAAAGCAGGAATATCTATATTATTTTAATTTGGGAATATTTAAGCAAGAGCAAGTAGAAGCTCAAAGCGAATAAAATCAAGGTACATCGTACCATTTAGCGGATTATCGAAAGTATATTGTTCTAAAATAGGATTTCTTGTGAAACCACTCCAAATATTCAATTTGTGTAGTTATTGTGCATCTCGTGCATCCATTGAGGATTTTCGGTAGCCAAATACCTGCAATTGTGTTTGTGAATTCAATAAATTGATAATCGGACTAATTAATTATTTTTCAATGGCAATCACCTCATATATGTACGCGAATAACTTTGTACGAATGGTATTCTTATATATTTCTTTACATTTCAGAAAATTTAGTTCTACGATAAGTTTATTATAATTTCAATTGATATTGCTTTGTTTATTTGTATTAATGTGCGTGTTTGACTCATACCACTAACCGGTATATGTAATCGTCTTTCTTTTAAATAAAATTTTCTGATTAGTGAAGTTGATATGAAGTTTGATCATCAGCCTGAGTCTAATAGTGCTCAATATTAGTGAAATGTGCCTCTAGATTCTGCAACTTTGATAATGACTGTCAAAAGTAAAACTTACAAATGATAATACAATTCTGATGAGTGCACGGATACTGCGTTCGATGATTCTCTTCTGCTTTATTCATTGCTGACGAATTATTTTGGTTTCTGCTACGTTTCTGTTAATAACATATTATGCCTATTAGTACATGTTTTGTAATTAGTCGCATAACATTTGTTGATCGAATGATTCAATCTGAGGCAGTTAAAGTAAAGTTTGGTAGTTCTCACTTGCTTAACTCTTTCCTCGACGGGTGTACTAAAATCTCGACCACGGATAAATACAATGACTGTTTTAAAAACTTCTAAGAGAACTTTCTTCTTGTATGTAACCATGCTATTCAAATTTATATATGTATTTTACTTAAACATGCCTGGGTCACATGATTATAGAGATAAAAAATTCACGATTACATTTTCAGATATATGTATATATTCACCATATTCAAGCATTATTAAGGAATCATTTTATAGTGCAAGTATTCAATGATGAAGAAAATGTCAGTCAACTGCTTTTAAAAATAATAGGTTGACTTTTTAAAATATTCTTATAAAATATGTTCTGACCATATTTTATAAACCATTTACTTATACGCTTCATATTAGCTATTACGGTACTTGTAAAAAAAAGAGAATTAACCATTTCCCATAGAAAAAAATAGGCTTGCAATTCAAAAATTAGATGATAGCAAATTAAAAAAAATATGAATTTTATTCTTGATTTTTGTTGTGTGTTTCCATACACACAAATTTATATACATTTTCATATATAAGTTTGGATATAGGAATATCAGCTGTTCCCATGTATGTATTTGATCAACCCCCTTTCCACAATTAACTATTTGTAAATTCTGTATCAGCTTGTATTACTCCCATGTATGTATACCTTTAATGTAATTTTATATTTGAATAGAACACAATAAGAAACGAAAGCAACCAATCTCTTATTAAAGTAATTCCCAGGAAAACGAAGGTCTCGTTTGCTCAAAGTAAAAAGTCGAAAGTTTAGGATTAGTACTGGTACAGGATAGTAAAATTGAATGTAATATGTGCAAAAGATTACAAGTTATATAAATTAAAGTTACAAAACCAAACTTGTTTACGTGAAATATTTCCAAAGAAAACGAAAGAGAGAACATTCTCCTGCAACGTAAGTTTGGAACCAAAGTATGTACCCGGATTCTTAGCATTTTGGCACACTTTGTACATTGTAAACTGTAACACATAAACTTTTAATAATGCTTTAGTCTCTCTTTAGAAGTGAAAATCCAAGATTGGCAGCAACAGTACAATGATATTTTATATTATAATATTGTTGTGCATTATAAGATCAGTAAAAGAAATTTTGTTATAAAAACATAAAAGCAAAGCAGATTATGTAAAATGTGAGTTTGTGTACGTACAAATATATTTTTTAAAAATAATTTAGTTCTAGATTTATTATAATGTACTCTTTAATGTTCATTAAACTAGATATTTGAAATATTCATGTTTTTATAATAATGTTGTATTCATTAACAATGGATAGATAGCTCTAGTTCTCATCTCATTAGTAAATACATTAAAGTGAAAATTGCGAAACATTTGAACGAAGAAGTTTAATGGCAGACAGCATACTCTATATCAATCAATTGTTTTCAAAAATCTAAATGCATATAGTTTTGTTAAGTTAATTTTATGTATGCAGGTATCGGTTATGCTACTGCTCTGGATTTTGCTAAAAGAGGAGCAAGAGTCATATTAGCTTGCAGAAATGAAGATCGCGCCGAAGAAGCCCAAAGAAGAATTATTAAAGCTACTGGAAATGAAAATGTCGTATATAAACTTGTCGATATGGCATCGTTACAATCTGTGAGGAATTTTGCAAAAGAGTATAATGAATCGGAGGAACGATTAGACATTCTTGTAAATAATGCTGGCGCTCTGTTTACTGATACAAATTACACAGTAGATGGTATAGAGTCAATTATGCATGTTAACCATCTTTCTCCGTTTTTGTTAACACATCTTTTAATAGGTAAGTCCTTATTTTATTTAATTATAATACTTTCCCCAAGAAGTATTGAATAGATGATACATATTTAGGAATTTTTAATTTAGGTTTGCGATATACTTTTCTGTTAAAGATAAGTTGAAGAAATCTGCTCCTAGTCGAATTGTCAATGTGTCATCTTTAGCTGCATCTTTTTCAAGATTACATATTAAAAAAGTAGATAGCATGCATAAAACCCCATCAATAACTATATGGAAAGTGGTGCAAGATATGATGTCATATTCTACTGCGAAGCTTTGCAGTATTTTATGTACAATAGAACTAGCGCAAAGACTTAATGGTACAAATGTAACAGTTAATGCATTACATCCTGGCATTATTGACACGGATTTGTTTAGATATTTACTCGGATGGCTTTTTAAAATTTTTTATTATGTTTGACCAACATTTCTTTTGGTAAATAAATATATTATTACTAATAATTATAACACGCATACAAAACTTATTACACATTGATTTGGTATATGGTTTTTGTAAAGAGAAATTAATCAAACACTACATTAAATTTCCTTAATAATTTTAATTAAATCTTGATTAGAATTTCAAGTAACATTTAATCACAAGTATATTATTAGTTTTGTTGCAATGGAAGTAAAATGTATTTCTTCAATTTAACGCCACTAACGTAACTGTTTTTAAATTTATAAGATAATTACATTGTGGTAATATACTAGGGGAGTATAGATTTGACCTGCAAAATTTATTATATCAAAAACAACGTCCCTCTCTACACTATTCCCTAGTATAGTTAGTATAAAATAAGCCTGTTTGCTTACCTTAAAGAAAAAACTAATAATTCTTCGTTACTCTTAGGAAACGTACTAGCTAGTTAATTCAGAGAGTAGGAGCGGGGTTTCTATATGAAAGTTCTTAGAGAGCGTAACAGCATTAATTCTTATAAGTATTCGTGCTAATGCTGAAGCACATGGGTTTCCAAATACTTGCCAATGGCAAAATTGAGGGCAACACAAAATGAATCACTAATGGCGATAACACAAGAAAACCCAAAATTAATTTTAAATGATCTGTTCATTTATTAGCATGTAGTCAATGACTAAATAAGCAGCCCTGATATTGAAGGCCTAAGAACTATTAATCTAATTACTAGCATTTCATCAAGGACTTAAATGAGTAATGCTGGTATATAAATCTTCAGTAATACTAATCTAATGATTGACATTTAATCGAAAATATTACTTTAATTATGAGCCAGTAATAAATGAATATAGATCTTCCGTAATATTAATCTCATTATTTGGTAAATAATCAATAATATTGGATGAACAACACAAATCTTTAGTAACATTAATCTAATTAGTAGCATGTAATCAATAGTATTTAATGAGTAATACTAGTACATACATCTTTTCTTTAACTTAAACATTCTCTCATGAGATTAGACTGGATACGTATGCGGTTTACATGAATTATACAACTAGGACCTATGCCTTATTATATTTTATTTAAATAACTACACTTTTGGCTGCAGTCCAATTTCCTAAGTAAGGTTAACACCAACAGTCTGCTCTCAGTATTAATGATTTTAAATTATAGACAAAATAGTATTGAGATTTTTCTGCCTAGTAGATGTTTTTACGATTAAACTAATTAAGGTTCGATTACTTCAGTTATTCTAAACATTTCTTTAACTAATCAATAAAGTTATATCTTCAATATTGGATTTTCTATTGATTAAACTAATAAATGTTTCTACTACATTACATAGACATTCATGAATATTACCTCGATACCCGTACTGTCTTTCGGAGTTGGTTAAGTGACTTCTTAGCTAAATGTGCTAATGTGGTTATTTAGAGATTACCATGGATCCCTCGACGGACACAAAAGGAGGTTTAATTAGATCGTAGTCAAGAAAGGCGAAGACAGCTACTGTAACCACGCGCTGATTGGTGTTCTACTTAAAATGTCTCCATGATAACCCAACACTTAAAAGAAACCTCAGCTATCGAAACGACCTTAAAATACTAAAGGAAGATGATAACAAATAATAAAATAAAATAAACAATAATTAATATTCCTACCTCAATGATCGTGTAGGGTCGCTAAATGAAATTTTCTATGCAAAGAGTGTGGCAGAACGAAATGGTGATGATGTCTCCACGTGTTTTGGGAATATTTTTGAATAAATTTTCAACCAACCCAAAACAACGTGCGACGAATTATAGCTTAAACAAACCATAATCTAACAATAGTTGAAGAAATTATTCCATCATAAAGCAAATGCTGCTAATCCAAAGGTGACGATAACAGCTCGCATAGAAGTAAGAATAGAATCTCAGATACTTATGTATGTATATATATAGGCTTATTCTTCTTTAAAAGGCAGTTCATTATATAAGCCAAAAAAATATATTCAAAACCATTAATCACGAAGCCTACCTCATTGAAATCTCTAATTACCGCACAATATAGTATCGAAGAAACGAGCCATTATTCCTTTTTCCTTATTTCTAACATTATATGCATCAGTTCGTTTGTGGATTGTACGGACAAATCGTTGGAAGTGCACAGTAATTTTCTTTTACGAGTACTGCACACCTGACCAGTCCATCGAATAGTGCTTCTATTGTGTTAACTTTTGTATATAAACTAATGATTTAAATCATCTTCATCCTATCTAATAGTGCTTCTATTGTGTTAACTTTTGTTATATAAACTAATGATTTAAGTTATCTTCAAAGACAACAATCAAGAGAATTCAAATCTGGTGATCTTGGTAGCCAATTTTAAAAGCCACCACAGTCAATTTAGTGTTATGGTATACCATACTACACGTTAATGGCGAATCCATGCCGAAAGTTACTTTCCATTGGCGTGTGGAATTTCATTTGAGCAACAATTTTCATTGTGACATTTACTCCATCACGAATGAAAGTATCGCTCGCTAGTTAAATTAATCGAACTTACCTATTTATCGCTACTCAATTTTATGTTTTCTTTAGATTGGATATGTATAGTATATGCACAAATAAGCTATTCAGGATAAAAAGCGCTGCACTTACTCCTAATTACGTGTAATTGACGTGTGTTACTAAGTTGCCAGATATATAGACTAGTATTATATAGGTTTGAATATGTTCTTGTAAAATAATTTTTGTTGCGTTTTGAGATAAGAAATTTGAGAAACCCTCTACAAAATTATAATTACACGATGAATAGATTAAAAAAGCAAAAAAAAAATTACTTGTATAGAATAGACAACCTTTATCATTTTTAGCTCAACCCATGAAACGAAATAAATTTTACCCAAAGAATGGCAATATCGAAATGCACGAATTTAGTTAGAAGAAATAACATTTTAGAAGTTAAAATTATTTAATAGTCAAATAAATTTTGTTAAATCTGTTTCTGCAATTTATTCCAGAGCGTTAGGAATTATCCTTGCTTACGTCATCAATTTATAAGTTTTACTTGTTATTCTATCGTTTAAATAGACAGTATTAATGTCGCATTTTTGTTTAAAATTATAATCGATTGTTGGTGATAGCCATAACATTGGATCACTGTCTAGAATATTGATCAGATACGTGGTATTACATAATTGATTTTAAAATCTTTATTTTCTTTTGGTTTTGGGCATATATGTATAACGAACAGTAAGAATATAATACTGTTGCCTTATATTGATCAACAACAGTGAGACTATTGATCTTTGAGTTCTGATTATTGATCATTAGTTATTTGAAACTAGATTGATTTAATACTTTTAAACATAAAGTATTGAAAATCAGTATTCATCAGGAGAATATCTCGAACAACCAATTTTCTTGGCATTAGAATTAATTAAAGATAGTTCCTATTACTCAGCAAAACCTGAAGAGAATTTAGCATCGCGTTAATACCCCCGTACTTCTGTAATACAAATGACACAAAACCTGAATAAAGCATATAGAAAGTAAATTATGGAATAGATAGTAGATAGTAATATAATACATTTTATATTGCATATGAAGACACCTGAGGAAGGGGCGCAAACTCAAATATATTTGTCGGTTTCTGAAGAAGTGGAGGGTGTTACTGGAGGATTGTTTACTAATTGTAATCAAATTGGTTTATACAGATCTGCAAAAAATTCTGGTCTGGCTAAAAAGGTATGGGAGAAAAGTGAAATATTATGTCAGCTACACCTAAATGAAACAATATTATAATACATAAAGGGTTTTACCCATTCACCTAATGTCTAGTAACCTAGGCTCTTTAACAATTTGTATTAATTGTAGTGATGTAGTTATATATATATTCTCGTTGAGTGTATGCAAGTTGTTTTGAAAATTTCAGATGTTCCGTAATAAAGAATTCTTTATACATTTGCCTATTTTATTTTTTTAACAATAATAACAAAAAATTTATTAATAATCCTGCTCTTTACATGTTTAGGGAATGCCTTCATCCAGTCCAGCCCTATGCTAGCAGAGCGTGGGACGAAACTGGCCTCATTACTTAGTTCATAATTATGATTTATAATTTAGTGGAGCTGAACACGAATTCTAGCAAGCCAAAAGCTTGACATTACATAGTTTGATTCGTGACGTATAATAACATATATACTGTGGCAAACTTAACCTTAATTCGTAACAAATATATGAATGTTTATAGAACAAGGTAATTTTGATGGGGCCTGTGGTTGATTCACTTGATTACTGAAGGTTGATATATAACCCCTTGCCACATTAATTTTCGTATTCTGTATACGTATTTCGACAACTAAGTTGTCATCATCAGCAGATAATTACAACTGGGAAAACTACGGCGAAAATACCCGTACGAAAATAAACTCCGTACGCGATCCGTACCGTTGAGAACCAGAATGTACACTGTCCACACAGAATGTACGCTGTCCACACACTGTCCTCAGTGTACATTCTGGTTCTCAACCCTACGGATCGCGTATGGAGTTTGTTTTCGTACGGGTATTTTCGCCGTAATTTTCCAGATGCGACACTTTTTAATTATCTGCTGATTATGACAATTTAGTTGTCGAAATACGTATACAAAATACGAAAATTAATGTGACGGGGCTATATATCAACCTTCAATGATCAAGTTTATAGAACAAATGTGTAAAAAGTTGAAGCTTCTTCCAGGACACACGTATAATAAAATTAAGTGCAAATGCGTATACACATTCTCACACATACAAACCCTCCTACCCAGTAGTTCACCTCTATCCCAGTTTCTTCATAATGATAAGTATCCGATGTCTATTCTGTTTCAAAATTATTTGAATCAAACCAAGTAGGCAAGCTTTCGAATAATCAGCTGTTAATTTAAGACTTAACTACTGCCAAGAATGATAGGTCTTTCTTCCAAAGCACAAGTATCATAAAATTAATCAAATAAAATACAAATGTATATACACATTCTCAAACATACATACCCTCCTACCAGTGGCGGCTCGTGAGTATTTGACATGGTGAGGCAGATAGAATAATAAATATTCAAAATTGTTTACAATTGATTAATAAACTCTATATACCTACTACATATAAAAACAGTTTATATATATTTATATATATATAGGGCTTCCAATACAAACAGGGCTGCCAGACGTGAACTGAGCCCTATATCGCGCCCCATTCGATTTTTAAGGGAAAACGAAGTTTCAAAGTAAACCCTTGTGAAACGAAAATAAATATTCTAAAAAATCAAACAAATTCTAAAAACATTAATCAAAAATAAGAACTCAATCTTCTAGGATTTAAAAATAAAAAATAAATACATTCCTATTATAATATAAAATTTAATAATATAACAAATATATACATATATATGTATATATATAAATCAACAACAATCCAATAACAAAATTTCAAAATTACATGCAAAATGAAAATATTTTAAAATACAGAGAATTTCCTTTATTGGCATTGCACGTAGAATTACATTTAATAGATTTTACTTCTTGTATAGCAAAGGTATCCTCCGGTTTTTTGTGTTAGCAAAATAATCAATTACATCATTATAAAATCGTTCATCCCTCGTCATCGTTTTAACCAATTCCTTTTCGATTGAAATTAGTGCACAGTTACTAAGTCTTTGTTGTCCAATTGTATTTCTAACATACGATTTTATACGTTTCAATGTGGAAAAACTTCGATCAACGGACGCGGAAGTTACCGGTATGGTAACTACTATACTTAGCAATTTAAAAAGTTCTGGCATACAGATGGCTAACTTTTGTTCGTGCATAAATCTTAACATTTCACATGGTGTTTTAGAATTACCAAGGAGTTGCATGTCACTATAAATAACAGCTAATTCATTTTTTAATTGAATTTGATCAAAAAATTTATATTGTTCAAACAAATTATTTAAGAGCCTCTGAGGAAATGCCTTCTAATATTCTTCAAATTTACTTTCTGTTAATAAATCAAAAAAGCAAGTTTTTCTAAATCAATAAATCTAATTTCAATTTGACTAATAAACGTATCTAGAATTTCGAAAAATAATTTTCTATAATTTTGTTTAGTATCTGGAACGTCATCCATTCTACGCCTTTTATGTGCAACAGATTCGTTAGACATAGAATTTTCGTATACAGTACTGAAATATGTATCACACCCGAAATTCTCTAAACTTATCAAGCAAAAAACGTAAACGATCTCTGGCTTAAATAACATCAGTTAGTTTGTTTTGTAATATTGAAAATACAACGTCAGTTTGTCCAAATATTAACTTAAAAGTATCTAAAAGAAAATTAAAATCATTATCCAGAAGAAGATTTTTTAATCCAAAAGCTTCTCGTATAGATATGCTATCAAAGTCAGGACTTTCTGCAATGAAATCAAAAACTTCAATTAACTTATTTTTATTCGCATGAATTGTAAAAACAGCCCTAGAAGTGAAATTCCAACGAGTAGATGCGTTTGATGGTATATGTTTTTGACAGATTAAATTTAACACATGAGTTCTCTTAGTGGATTTGGAAAAAAAAGATGAAAACCCTGACAAATTTGAAAAAAATATTCTTACAGACGTTATGGACTTACAAGATGTTCCTAACACTAAATTCAAGACATGTGCATGGCAGTGTGTAAATATTGCTTGAGGAGCTATTTCTTTAACTTTTGTTTGTAAACCGTTCACATGCCCAGCCATAACTGCCGCTCCGTCATACGTTTGAGCAATTAGTTTACTATTAAACTGAAATTTTTCAAAAATATTAGTTAATAATTTAAATAAATCATCAGAGGTGCGACCTGAACTTACATCAAAGAATCCTAAAAACCTTTCAACAATATTACCCTCGATCGTGTATCTTACAATAATAGACAATTGCGAATTACATGTTATATCTGTTGTTTCGTCTATTTGCCATGAAAAATATTCTGAATTAAAAATTTCACAATCTATTTTTTTCTTTACAATAAAACTAATTGATTCTATTAATTCGTTTTGAATTGTTTTCGATGTGCCAAAAAATACAGAGCTATCATCTAAGAATTTTTGTAAAATGGTATCATGTTTTGCCGTTAATAAAACAAGTTCTTTAAAATTTCCCCTGTTTGCAGAAGTATTTGTTTCATTATGTCCTCTGAAAGATAATTCCTGTGTACAAAGAAATATAGTAATATCAATTAAACGCTTTAATATATCTCGATTTTGGCTAACTTCTTTATTGTAATTCTCCATTTGATTGCGCCTCACATTGTCTATCGCATCCGCGATATTATATTTTCCGAACATATGTAATTTACAAGTAGCTAAAATGTGATGTTTGGATTTAGTATGTTTTTCTACTGATCGCGACAAGTTTTTAAGATCAAAATAACCCGTTTTACTCCAAATACTATCTGTATTTGTGGAAAAAATTATACATGCCCAACAAAATAATCTGTTTCTTTTTATACTACCACATAACCAATTACATTTGTTATACCACGAATTATTGAAATTTCTGTTAGACTTACCGTGTATTGTAAGAGATTTTGATAAATCAGGGTTTGGTCTTGGAAGGTTTTTGACATATAATTGATCTTCTACCGATAGAACAACGAACGTATTTCTTATTAAAAAATCTACAATGTCTTGTGTATTTCTTACATTTTCTAAATCCATATTCACAATTTTTAAATCACTGAAAATATCACTAAACAAATATTAAAATATTTAACCTAACTTTGTTATTCCCCCGAGTTTAACTGCTGTAATTTGCGATTCGGGCCGAGAATGTCAGCCTCGAGTATATTCGGTAGTTCGGCGATTGTGATTCGATGAGAGGCTCAGTTTAAATTGGCTTCAGATAATTATTGTATTGTACATACATACATACATTGATATCTAAATAATATCTACTTGAAACAATAAAAATACTCCTGTTAAAACTTAAAACATATTATTTGCGTGGAGGAAATATTGAGAAACTGTACAAGAAGAATGTAAACCTTTAGACATCTTTATATCATTAAATAAATACTTAATTTATCCTATTAATAATGCTTTCTATATTATTAAAAAATTAAAAAATCTCACAATAAAGTTAGAAAAATCTATTAACTTTTTGAATATTTTTTCTTCTTTGTTATCTTAAATATGTAGCTAATACTTTACTGTAATTTCCATAGAAATTGAGAATTTTTTTGACTGCTGTAGTGCGTTATAAATTTTCAATGAGAGGCAATGAGTGGCCGGGCCTCAAATATTCGTGTTTAGTAAGGATATACATAGATCAAGCATGAAGTTGGTCGGGGCAAGTATACGCGCTCGTACATTCGCACGGAATTAAAATGAAATGATAAATTTGTACTTTGCTTGTAATGCCGGTTTATTTAAAACTATTTTCTTATTGTTTATAAGATAAATTCTGAATAAAAGATGATAATTAATTTATAAAGAATTTTAAAAGTATACATATTATTCTTGTTATAATTCCAAGATTTAGATGGTGAGGCACTGCCTCACCTGCCTCACCTGACCAGCCGCCACTGCCTCCTACCCACTTGTTCAATTCTATCCCAATTGCTTCATAATAATAAGTACCCGATGTCTGTTCTGTAAATCAAACGCAATACTGTAGAACAATCTCAGCAAGTAACCGCTTAGTTTTCCCTTACTATAGTAGACTATTTTAAAATTATTGTGTCCTTGGACCATTTTCGGAAAGACGCTTTGTTTTGAAGATACAAGTCGATGAAGGTCTAGGAAAAGAAAACTTTTTTACTTACTATTAAATGTAAAAAATTTTTAATGCATGCATTTTAAAAAAATATTAGAATCGTTTCTTATTGCATACACCCATAAATTATCGGATTCCTTCATCGTCCAAAGAATGCCGTCCAAGTTTGAATTCACTATACCAACGATATACTGCAGTTTTCGATGGTGCTTCATCAACATATAAAGAATTCGGCTGTCGACGCATTCTTGTTGAGATAATCCACGCCGAAAGTTATGAAAAATAATTGCACGAAAATGTTCGCGAGTTAATTTCATTCTTTCGCTGACATAAAATTCTCATGTTATTGTCAACAATAGAAAGAGCGACGGGTAATAAAACTGTCAAGGTAAATTCTTCACGTTGCAATCATCAGAAAGGAAGCAGCACTAACAATGTTGCCAGTTCCCGAAATACTGTATAAACAATTACCCTCGTATGATATTGCCAGAACAAGTGTCCAGAACGATATTTATTCTCAAGAGCTATGGTATTGTAATGCTTTCTCTTGTTGTATTTGATATTTCTATTAATAGTTTTCTGTTACCTTTCAAAGTTACAATTATTTTCGAATGTCATTTAACATTTCATTAGAAAGTTTAATCTTGACAATTAATGCTATTTTGTGATAAGTAAATTTTTTGATCACTTTAATTTCTCGTGATTTGGTTTGAAATTTGCAAAATAATTCTTAATTTGCTCCATATAGCACCAATCAGGTGTTATATGAAAGAGCACATGTGAAGGTAAGTTGTTTGATATGAATTTCTTGATGCTGTCGCTCTTGTGTGCTTCTGTACTATCAAACTCAAGTGCAGGTGTTCCAGGAAGACGAGCTATAATTTATGGAGTTTCTAATGGAAGAAAAAAGTACTAGTAATTTAAACCTGCAATTCATTGTATATATACAGAATTTTTGTTTAATTTAAATTTAAAAATTACATTAATTGTATTAAAATATTATATAGTAGATAAAAAATTAACAAAGAACACCACGTAATTATTGTTCGAGAACTTCAAAGAATGAATATATTTGCATATAAATGTGATACATTGCATTAATAAATTTATAGATTTTACATGTCGATATCGCCTTTTACTTCATTTCATCATTAAATTTCGAAGAATGATACGTTTCACGTATGTATAGCCATATTTTTTTCATGTCGTTATCACCGATCGGTTTCAAAACTTTAAGAATTATTAATTATTAATTTAAAAGATGTGTGACGTACAAATATTTCAATAAGAAATGTTTAATAAACATGTGTATTTTCTGCGAAACGTATTTGCACGTCTGTTTCCTAGATGTTTCTTAATATTACATTTAGTATTAATTCTTTTCCATTTAATTTCTAAATAGGACTTAAAATTCAAACTTTAACACTTTTCACAGAGAATAATATTTACTGCTTGTCTCTATTATTTACTTACCAGGTAATTATTGTTTACAGTTTACTTTACTTATTATTTGCTTCAATTGTTATAACGACTACATTAAAGTAAGTTGTGTAGCGTAGCATTTTAAAGTAACTTTCCCAATTAAGAAGATGTTATGTAACATTTGTATTTCTGGAAGTAAATTATGTTTGTGTTTCTTCTTAGATTTCGTAGATCTGGAATTATGCTCTTCTCTAGCTGATGTAGGTATTTGGCAGATTTTAAAGTTGCTTCTGTAAAAAGCGGTCAGATTATGTTGTTGCCTAACAAACCAACCCAAGTATTTTACTTCTGGAAATAACGAGTTTGAGCATTGTAAATAAGGTGTTTAATTTCCCGTGACCAATACTTTGAAATGCTTGGATTATGACAGTGATGTACAGGAAACGAAGATTCGTGAATAAAGTTACGAGCGTTGAAATTTATCCTCGGGAAAAACTTATTTGACTTTCTTTATATTAACGTCATTTGTGTTTCTTTGAAACATTATGAACTGTAGTAACTTAGACAGTATAGTCAAACTTAATTTGAAATAGGCGTACAATTTCTCTGATGACGTGACCAAGATAATGCTGTTTTATAACAAACGTTCTTTGTCGAAGAGAAAAAAGATCCATAATTCAATATGAACACAATAGATTTTTAGGAAAGAAACTATCACAGATGTGGCATAGTGAAGAAAAAGATATTCAAATCATAAAGTAAATATAATATATATAGGTATGATATTTGTACTGTATACACTCCGCGCAACATGAATAGGACCACCCGACTTGTTGCAAGCTTTCGGTGGTTTGAAAAACAATTCATTTACTAAAAATACAATGCAAGTTTGTAATGGTATGATATGGCAAATAATACGCATTATTGCGCAATAGTGCCTAACGTTATGCACTGGGTGACGTAAGTACCACATACATATAAAATGCACCGCGCCGGTTGGATACGACCAGTATTTAATAGTAAGCTACCGGATGAGTGTCGAGTTACAACGTGTATCCGGATAAACAAACATCTGTAATTAAGGGTATTGTGCAACGATGGGACGACAGAAGTGCTTAAGTATGGAAGAAATTGGAAAAATTAGAGCGTTCCATCAAGAAGGGTATTCCTCAAGGGCTACTGCAAAGAAAATAAGTCGATCACACCAGGCTGTGAACAATTTTATTAGGGATCCCGAGAATTATGGAAAACGTTTTAAAGGGCGAACAACATCCGTTACAACTAAGAGAGAACGTCGAGCCATATTACGCGAAGCATCGAATTCGGCATTAACGGCAAGACAAATCGCGAATAACGTTGGAACGAATGCATCGGTAAGAACTGTACAGAAGTTACTGAAGACCTGTCCGCATTTAAAACGTTTGAAAATTAAACGACGGCCTCCTTTAAGGGAATTTCAGCGCACTGCACGTCTTCAGTTTGCTCAAGCAAAAATGGGGTGGACAAGAGAATGGCAAACTGTTATTTTCAGTGACGAGAAGAAGTTTAATTTAGATGGCCCGGATGGGTTTTCTTATTATTTCCACGATTTACGTAAAGATGAAGTGATTCAGTCACGAAGGCGAGCCGATGTTGGTTCAGTCATGGTATGGGGAGCTGTTTCCTATAACGGACCTGTTGATTTAGTAATAGTGAAGGGCAGACAGAATTCGGAAAAGTACGTCCAGCTGCTGCAAGAGGTGAAAGACAAATTTTCCAACGTTATGGCAGGTGGGCCATTTATTTTCCAACAGGATAATGCCAGTATTCACACCGCGCGCATTGTTCGACGCTGGTTTCAAGAACAAGGCATGGAGGTTCTCGATTGGCCATCGCTCTCCCCCGACCTGAACATCATAGAAAATGTTTGGGGATGGTTGTCGCGTAAATTGTACTCCAATGCTACCCAATTCAGTTGCGCTGACGAACTAGAGCAGGCGCTGAAACGAAGTTGGGCGGAACTTCCCGTTGACTACTTGAGAACCCTGTATAATTCCATTCCATCCCGACTATTTGAGGTTATAAGAAATAATGGCAAAAGTACTCATTATTGAACAATAAAGTATTTTGTTATTGCAAACGAATCTTTTATTTTGTAGATTGGTCGTATTCAAGTGGCGTTTAATTACTCTACTTATTGTCATTAGTAACGTACATTTGCACTGACTTTTACAAAAATTATATTTGGTACCTACATACATCTTTTTATCAACCCTCTTATTTTCGAAAATAACAATTTCAGCGCGCTACCATGTTTATACCAACTACAAATGTCATATATGCAGTTGGTCCTATTCATGTTGCGCGGAGTGTATGTTATCGACTTAAATTAGCTTGTTTGTTACTTTTTAACTGATTTATATTCTAATTTCGTTTTAAAATAAAAACATTTTTTATATCATTTTAAGTCTTATATGAGTATTTATATGTAATATTTTTATCAATAAACTGTACAAACTTAACATCTTATGACATCACAAAACCTGTGAAATATGAATATTAGTGAAAAAACTAGATATCAGTTTTAACAATTTCCGTATATGTATTTATCTATTAAAAAGGTTTTAATTTTGCTTTGCAGCACTTGTTTGATTTATACTACAATAATTTAATGACATATCGATAAGCTTTCGTAAAATGAACAGTTTATATATATATATATATATATGTACATATGTAGTCATTATATTGTAGAAATTTTAAACGTGGTCAATACTGATATAGGCAACTTATTATACACTAGTATAATAAAATGCCTAACTGTAATTGATAAAGAGGAAAGGTGACTAAAAAATTCAAATTTACCGTGTTTAAGTTGTGTTTAAAATTAATCTTAATTTTCATCGTTCAATTTTTTTTAGACGAGTAACAAATATAAAATATATATCACACCTACTTTAAATCAAACAATTCTACTTACTTAATCTATACGATGGTTAGAGATTCACGGCCAATGGTCTGGTAGAACGATTCTTTGATTAATTCTAAGTTTACAATCCTAATACAGAAATGTTGTATTATGAGTTGTTAAGCCACAAAAGATCAACAAAATTGAAAACGTGTGCCAAAAAATATTTCCAATTTTTTGAAATTCAATCTGACTCTGAATGTTGCTGAGCGTATGATAAATTATAGTTTTATTGGGTTAGCTAGAGACACGGGAAAAGCCTTATTTCAGTTATTATCTACTATTGAAAATATACAGATATTTATATAAGTTTTCCATTTTTGTTTTAGTTTCAATTTTCTTGTGCTAATAACGACGGAGTTATTCTGTTTCCATTGTTGATCGCAGTAAACGCTATGTAGATAATATTAAAATATATAATAGAGAAATTAGTTGAATTTGATGGAGCCTGTGGTTTATTGACTTGATCAATAAGGTTAATATATAACCCCTTTCCACAATTAACTATTTGTAAATTCTGTATACGTATTTCGACAACCAAGCTGTCATCATCAGCAGATAAAATCAAAGTGTCGCACCTGGTAAAACACGGCGAAAAAATTGTACGAAAAATATACTCCGTACGCGATCCGCATCGTTGAAAACCAAGATGTGCACTGAGAGAAATTACTAAATTGGCTCGTGGTAGTGAAAAATTGGTTATATAGGAAATAGTTACTAAAACACTAGTCTATTTATTTGCATAAAATTTGGAATCTAAATTAAAAACTTATAACGATATCACATTTTAATCTTTATTCACATCTAGAGTGAGATATGTATTGCTGTGATTTCCACTATAAAGTATGCACGATTTAAAATTCAAAATTCGTGTATTTGCGAAAGCTGTTATAGCTTTGCTTAACCTATGGTTCTCAAGGTAGGGTCTTTTACAAGACAAAGCCTAGCATTCTCATTGATTTGATATTTTACACATAAAAAAACAATTTAATTTATTTTATTTAACTACTTCCATATTTATAAAAGAATACTTCTATGAATACAATAAGATAAATAAACTCTTCACAAAAATTGTGTTTATTGTTATTTATAATTTTTAAAATGGTGGATGAGTTTTCTTTATTTAAAATATAATTGATTTAGAAAAGAATTACCAGTGAATGTGATCACTATCCTTTAATCTAGATGATCACTCTGTCTATATTTAATTCCAATATCCTAATCCTTAATTTCGTGACGTTATTCTAAATATAAAATAGAAATTAAATCAATAAGCTCCGTGATAGCTATAACCTCCTTTCAGTTGTGCACTATTTTGTTCATTCAAATCAAAACTAATTCTTAAATTTGGAACTCAAAAATTAAAGAAAATTCGAATCAGTATAATCAAAATAAGATGAATTTGAAACAATTGATTTAATTTTAAATAATCTGAAAATACGCTAATAATATATTATAACTATCTTTAATCTCAATCTATAAATACATATATTTAGGTATCATGCAAAAATATTACATGCGATATTCTTTGTCGACACAGTTAAAGTAGAATTTATATATTAATGAAACACGTTTAGTTATTTCAATGTAAAATGTAATAATTTCCCTCCAAAGCTGCGCACTCGTTTTTTATACCCCTTTCGAGAGGGATCCTTTCTTCGGCAATTTAGTATGATACATGGACCATTCTTTGCATTTCTCGCAACTAATTTTAGAATTCTTATTAAATTGCCTGATTAATATTTGTTATTTTCTAAAATGGTTGTTTAAAAACTGATTAATAATTTTCAATAACACATTGATATTATTGGGATTGTGACTGTAATACAGTACTAGTAGTAATATATTACTATGGAGTTTAAAAACTATACAATACACAAAATGTAAGTAATTTATTCTCTTACGTCGATACAATTCTAACGTAATTTTGTTTTAGTTGAGCATGGTGTTACCTTGCATTTGTTAATTTAAGCTTGAAAAATATTTTTCAATGAAGAATATACTCGTTTTGAATAAAAATAAAATCAGGATATATTAAGGTATAAGTGAGAGTTTGCATAGTTTTAAGAGATTTATATTATAAGATTAATTAAGTGTATAGAAAAACAGAATTAGAGTTTTCAAACTAACTACACATAACGCAAGTCATAAAATATTATGTACATGATTGTATCGCTAACAAAAACCTGTATACTTCTTGATTGCAGAATACATAGCAGTATTTATTTAACGTCAACATTACTTATGCTGATATTTAGACTAAGAAAATGTGGTCTTGTTTTAGATCGCACATCATCAGTTATAACTTTTCTCATAGTTAAGTTCATTGAAACGCGAAATAATACTTGATTGCGATTGTGATGCAAATAAGTTGACAATAAAATGAAATGTAGCTTCAATTAAGTGGAAGTCGGTATAAGTGGCCAACTGCTATTAATAAATTAGAACTTCCGCACATTAGTGTGTTATTGAAGATGCAACTTCTTCGTGCACAATTTTGTAATACTTCAATTAGACTTACTTAAAATCGCCTACACGATCTAATGCAATTTGTTAATATGCAGTTGTATTTTATATTCTTATATTTTTCGCGAAGCTATTTTACGGACTAATAAATGTTTTATATTAATATAGTTGTAGCAGCAACAAAGAGGATGTTCATACAAATACTATTAGCTTTAGTTATTACTTCCTATTAATTAAGTAAAGAAAAATTAAGTATAATAAGAAGAAACCATATCCTCTTGAAACTACTAAAACGGTAATGAAAAATATCGATGCAAATAATGTTTCTAAAATCTGAAAAAGGCTTTTGAATTGAATAGGGCAATTAAGATTTTCAAGATGTAATTAATACTATTTTTCGCGTGTTTTATTTTTTAGTGATCGAAAATTTTTGACTAAAATAATAATGCAAATTAGTATTAGTAGTCAATTGTTTGGAATATTTTCTATTGAGGGATCGCTTTGATTTCAAATTCCGATTGACTGTTACCATTAAAATTTCAATAGCATAAGCTACTCGATAACATATTTGTTTGACTATTCACATAGAAAATCATAAAATCATTGATTGCTCCTATCTTCATTCTTGCGTTGAC
Organism: Dermolepida albohirtum; assembly: GCA_031893035.1. Taxonomy (NCBI): domain Eukaryota; kingdom Metazoa; phylum Arthropoda; class Insecta; order Coleoptera; family Scarabaeidae; genus Dermolepida; species Dermolepida albohirtum. Next base: position 72,589 of record JAVIWB010004940.1, on the reverse strand, counting down.
TTGGGTAGCGCCGAAATTCGAGCGATAAGAATAAAAAAAATTGCTTGTATTGGTTGGTCGCATCGCAACTGGACAGATATACCTTCGTATAAAACCAGTGAACTTTTTACAGCGTTAGTATTGGTGATTTTAATGTTACTTGTCTTGTGGAAACTTGGTTATCTGAAGATATGCATAGCAGTGAACATCTCGTTTCTAGATGTGATCGAAATTTCGTTGACATTGGGAAAAGCGTAGTGGCGGTGTTTTAATAGCATACAAATCTATATTCAGTGTATTTCCCCTGTGGACGTCAACTCAATTACAGATATGTTACCTATGATAGATACGAGGGTAGTTTGACAAGTAGTGAGAATGGAAAAGAAAAACGAATTTTTTAAATACAAAATAATTTTTATTTTTCAATATATTCTCCTAAAAGAGCAATACATTGATTCCAACGGTGCTCCAATGCCATTATGCCACCTCTAAAATGCGATTCAGGAAAGCTTGCAAAATAACATGATAAGCTCGTCGTTGGACGAAAATTTCTTTCCACCTAGTGCCGTTTTCAATTTTGGAAAAAGGTGGAAGTCGGAAAGGGCTAGATCCGGCGAATAAGAGGCATGCGGTACTAATTGGAAATGCAACTCGTGGATTTTGGACATCGCAACTATGCTCGTATACGAGGGAGCGTTGTCTTGATGAAACAGAATCTTTTTCTTTGCCATTCCTGGCCTTTTAGCACGAATCTCAACATTTAATTTTTGTAGAAGTTCTGCATAATATTGTCCGTTTATTGTGGCACCTTTCTGAAGGTAATCAATGAGCAAAATGCCCTTTGAATCCCAAAAAAATTGATGCCACCACCTTGTTTGCCGATAAAGTGGTTTTCGCTTTCTTTGGAGGTGCAGCACAACGTTCTTGCCGAAAGCTTGGAAAGGTCCAATTCTTTCGTTAAAATGTGGTGTACGCGTTCTGTTGAAATGTTTACCATATCTGATATCTCTCTCACTTTGAGTCGTCGATCTTGCGTAATAATATTATGGATTTTTATAATCATTTCCTTAGAATTCACGATTTTCGGTGCTCTAGAGCGCGCTTCATCAACACAGCTTGTTCTGCCACGTTTAAATTCATTTACCCATCTACTTATTGTGGCAGATGATGGAGCAGATTCACCTAATGTTTCCTGTAACTCATCTTTTATTTCGGTAGCTTTCATACCCTTAACTACAAAGTATTTAATCACCGCACGATACTCTGCTTTTTCCATTTTAACAAAACGACGTGTTGCATCTTTTTCAATCAGCTGTCAAAAATATACTAATCAACCGATTTATCTAAATATCGTAATGTAAACATATAAATAGGCAACCTAAATTACAGTGCATTTGTTTTACCAATTAGAGCGCCACCTGTGTGTCATTCTCACTACTTGTCAAACTATCCTCGTATTATTGGATGTTTGTTAAAGCGTAATTCTCTACGATTATTTATATGTTATTTATATTCTACCTGATATTACCCTACAGGACTATGGTCTTTTTTAATTCTTTCGCAGATCAGATCACTTGCCATTCTAGTTGAATTTTAATACTAGACGATTTTATTATTTGACATGTAACCCTATTATTCATGACAATAATTCTTTCTTATATATTATCGATGTAGCTCATATCGAAGGTATCATGTTGAAAATTCTATAAGAATTGGTTTTGTACAGTTTCGACTTTCAATTCGTGTACGGAACAATATTGTATACATTTCAAATTTCCTCAAAAATAATTATGGCAACACATTGATCCTACAATAATAGTTGATGGTTTTAAAGAGTTATTTCAATTAGTTTACTTACAAGAAAATAATACAACCCGATTCTGCCATGTGTCACTATGTGGGACTAAATAATTCTGCCATTACTGTTGCTTTATTTCTGAGGCTGAGCTTCTCCGAAATCTCAGAGAATTTATAAGCATGGGTAATGATCGTATTTCTTCTTTTTTTGTAAATGATTGAGCTTACATCTTTGTTATGCCTTTATGTTTTCTATTTAACCTCTCGTTGAAAGCTCCAACTTTCACGGAATGCTGGGAAATTGCAGAATTTGGTTTTGTTCACGAAAAGGTGATATCAGTCTAAATGAAAGTTACCGACAGATTGCTCTAATTAATATATTTCATAAGGTTTTTGAAATATATTACGTCTATACATTTATTTGAAACTTAAGTATCTCATATCCGTTGATCAGCATAGTTTTGCTAGAAGCGTTTAACTATAACTAATGTGGCCGTTCTTACTCAGTACTTTTGCGAGAAATTGGATGATAATACCCAAGTGAACATTATTTACATTTAGTTGACCAAACCTTTTGATCGTATTGATCATCGAATACTACTCAATAAATCTGGAAGCTATAGGGTTAGTCTCATTACTAAAATATTGCTATTTATTAATATTTATCCAATAGGAAGCATTACGTTTCTTATCATTCGAATCACTTTCTCTACGTTTTTTCAGAATAAGAACTTAGGGCCATTATTTTTCACAGTTTTTGTCAATGAATTTTGTAATAAGGTTCAGTGTCAGAAGTTATTGTTTTCAGATGGTTTAAAGCACGATGGAAACATCAACTAACCTAGGTTGGTGACTGTGAGTTTTTACAAGATCAAAAAAATTTTTTACGTAACTGGTGTGATAGAATAAACTAGATGCTTATCTTCTCTAAAAAATCGAGTACCATACTTCATCATTATTACTTACTTTGCTTTTTCTACGGTGGCGTAAAGATATGATGTATTGTGGTCTTACTTTCGATTCTAAATTGTTCTTTCCTACTAATATCGAAATATTACTAACTCTAAACCTTTGAGTTTTATAATTAGAAGTAGGCGTAACTTTGATTCAGCTGTTGCTATATTACTCATATATTTTTTAAGGGCGCTCTAAACTTGAGTATGGTTTTATTTCCTGTATATGCATACCACACATGTTTCTTGGAGTTAGTCCAGAAAAGATTTCCAAAATATCTCTATTTCAAGTATACCAGCATGTATCCTGTTCTGGGCTTCGATTATCAGGAACTGTTGAAAACGTTTGATGTGAATTATTTGTTACTACGTCGAAATCAGCCCTTTGACGCCCTAAAATTATTAAACAAAATTAATTTATTCATTCCAAAGCTAGAAACTGAATCGGGCAATTTATTTTACAGTCCTCCTTCGAGGACAAATATTATGCGTAACTCGTCTTCATATAGAAAATTTAGTATTATTACGTGGGTTGTCTTTTAAGTTTCGCATATAAAACTGGAATAAAACAGTAGATAGTTTTTAAAGAATTAATTTTCTTCTAAGTATTTTCCACGAAAATTAATGCACTTTTGCATACGCTGGAACCAATACTCGAAGCAGTTGTACCATTCGTTTGTTGGTACAATCAAAATTGTGTTTTTGTAGAGATCGACTGCTCTTTCTGACGACTGGAACCTCTGACCACGCAGTCCGTTCTTGATTTTCGGAAAAGTAAAGAAATCGCTGGGACTTTAGTCCGTACCGTACGGATGATGATCCAACAATTCGACGTTTAGTTGCGTTAAAAATGCAATTGTTTTGCGTGCTATGTGTGAACTTGCATTGTCTTATGGATGATGAATCGTCATTCGAGGTTGGTTTTTCCAAGCTCAGCGATGACTTGCGGCAAGCAAATGGTTTATATCAATCGGCAGTAACAGTTCTTTGTTCTTGTAGAGGAATTGTCGCTACTTGACCTGCTTTCGAGACAAATGTCGCGACTATCTTTATGGAGATACTTCGAGAACAGATGACTTTTGTTAGTTTTTCTTCACCTTGAAACACCCAAACAGATGATTAGCGTTTATTTTCTGACTCGTATGAGTAAATCTAGGATTCATCTCAACTGACAATGTTGTACACGGTTTTATAGTTTTCGGTGTTAAAGCGATTAAGAGTTTTTTGACACCAATTCACCCTAGCTGCTTTCTGTTCTTCGGTCAACAGGTACGGTATCCAACGGGAAAAATTTCTTTGCATACAATTCTTTATGCTTTTTGAATTGAGGTCTTCCCAGTTCAATCTGGCTTGGTTGATGATCTTGCGCACAGCACGTTTTCCTGAGTGACGTTTTTGGTGAATCTGATCTTAGATCGTCGCTAAAACTAATACATCCACGTTTAAATTCTCTGTATCAATGAGAAATTGTTGACCGATGTGGTGTTTCATTGCCGAAAACAGAAACTAACTCGGCGAGGCATTCTTGTTGAGATAATTGTCTTTAAAAATTATAAAAAAATATTCCGCGAAAAGGTTCTGGGTTTAATTCTACTTTTCAACTAGCTTCTCAACTTTGACAGTTAGTTGTAGCTACAACACGTATACGTATCGCACTGAAACTTTGGATTTAGGTTAATTGAAGATGGAGGTTAATTTTTAGTACTGACATTTGATTAGTGGCGCCCTATATGTCCCACTATGCAAAACTTAAAAGACATGCCACCTATAATTCACTATTTAAAAACAACACAGTCTTATTGCTTTCAAATACTGGTGCATATGGTGTATAACAATATTTGAATGATTATGTGTGTATACAGATATAAATTGATTTATTGATATGTATGTTAACATACATCCGTTCTGTAATATACTTTGCCGTATAACTAGGTAAGCGTTCAGGTTTTTTCGAGTAGCGAGAATCCGTTAGCACATTAATGTCATCGTAACAAACGAAGATTGACCCCATGACGTCATATCTTCAATACTAAAAAGAAATTATATTTTAGAAGAGGACATTGGAATAAGCAATTCATTTAAACTATCTATTGATAATATTTTTTTGGAGTACTGTTAAATGATAATAATAATAACCCATGCCCTCACATCTCCCAACAGTTTAACGTCAATTACAATGGGCTTCGGCGGATCACGAATTGTTATTGCGTACACACTTGTGGTGTGACTAAGGTCCTTATATGTTAGTATTTACTTAAAATGGGAAAGGGAAGCCACGAAAGACCTAGAAGATCATCGAACTTAAATCCGAGATTAGCCAGTAACTTATCACTGAGCTATCAACCGGCTAAGAGCCGACAGCTAAACGAATACTTCCTTTAATATATATAGTCTTATTTAATATTCTTGCGAGTTACTTTGTTTCCGAAAGGATCAATTGTGTATTTTTTTTAAATTGAAGTGTAAAAGTAGTATAGTAACATAATGCTTCCTTTTGATCGTGAATTTTGAATATATGAATATCTTAAATACAAAATACAGTTTATGTTTCAATCAGTCCAAAAAGACTGACAGAAAGGTATTGAATTAATTCATATTACCAATAAAAAGTTTAAATTAATTGCTTATGCAACTCCCTCCTTTAAACTACAAATTCTTTATAATATTGAAGGTATGACGTCATGAGGTCAATCTTCCTTTGTTAGGATGACGTTATTATGTTAATGGATTCTCCTTACTCGTAAAAACCTGAACGCTTAACCTATGTAACAATTTATAAGATTGCATAAGAAAGATTTTTTTGGAGAAACCGCAGCCGCTTACTCACGTCTCTTTTTGTGGTATACAGTAGGAAATATTACGGATTCTTTTATATTAAAATACAAGATTTAGTATGCGAAAAAATGTATCGTCTTGGAATGAGAATGAAATATGTATAGTGTTGTGAGTGATCATAATTAACAATTAAAACTAGTTCTGAGTGAGAGTAGTTGGTTGTTTAATTCCGTATTTAAAAAAGGAAATTAAATAACTCATATTAAGAGTATAAATGAAAATATTTCAAATTGCAATAGATATATACAAGCATAATGTTAGCGTTAATACATCGATAACAATTTTTTGTAGACACTAGAAAAGAACAGTAAACGTAACGTTACTGAATAATGTAAATAAAAGAGGTGAATAAAATAGGAACGATGAATAAAAACTCCGTACAGATGATTATTTACGCAGACAATCTGTCGATTACATTACAACTCTGAACTCTGTAGGTGAACTTCAACCCTAGAAAACTGTGGAAAAGCTAATACTAATGAGATAAATAGTTCGTTTATAATTCCCCTAATACTACATTTTTGTGTGGGTTGCCTAAAATAACGACTGTTAATTCACATAATTTTTAAATGTACTTAATCGGGTTTTTTCAAAATATACAGTACCTGGCAATTGAATTTGAGGCACTTTGTGTATCGGGTTTGTAATACAAACCGTTCGTATTTAAACAAACTTAAAATTTTCGGTTGTAAACTTATTTAGTTGTTCAAAGAATATTTATCTTAAAAAAAACAAGAACTACAGTTACCCGCAAAATTGAGCGTACAGCAATAAGAAACTAGAACGATGCATATTATTATACTTTTAAGAAATTTTTATTTTCAATAAAACTAAATGAAATATAATAATGCCAATGCTACTGTAATAAAAAAAGTAAGCTAAATACACTATACCACCGCAAAATTGAGCGTACAGTAAACATTTTTCTTAATGTAGTATCTTGTATTGCCTCCTTTAGTGACTATTATGGCTTGTAGTCGTCGTGGCATTGATTGCACAAGTTTTCATGTCACTGTTTTGGAATACTTTCGCCAACTTTAATTATTTCGTTTTTCAATTCCGTTTTGTCGCTAGGTTGTACCTTTCTCATTCGTACCTATACTTCTGCCCACAGGTGCTCAATGTGATTTAGATCCAGTGATTGAGGTGGAATGTGTAGTAAATTTGGCACATTGTACAATAATCATTGTTTGACTACACGTAAGGTATGCTTTGGGTCATTGTCTTGCTGACAAAAATCAACCTGTGAAATACCAAAGTTTATTGCAGAATTTTTCAAATTTTTCTCGAGAATCTCAAAGTATTTCATTTTATCCGTGGTCCCGTCAATAAATTCAAGATTTCCTTTGCAACTAGTCGCCATACAATCTCAAAAGAAGACGGAACCATCTGCATGTTCGATGGTATGTGTAATGTGCTTCACATGTAATCCTGTTCGCGGCTTTCTCCATACTATTTGCCTGTCATCTGAGTCAAATAAATTTATTTTAGACTCGTCCGAGAGTATTATGTTATCCAAAAATTCTAATGGATAATTTGCATATTTTTGTGCAAATTCTAGACGTTTCTCGCGGTTTTGTTTAGAAATCTGAGGTTTATGTCGACTTGCACCAACTTCTTCTTGTAATCTAGTGACACTTAACTTGGGATTAACTTTAACTTTTCTTATAATAAATCGTTCATTCTGGGTACTTAGTATACGTTTTCTTTTACGACTCGATTTATTTTGCAATGTTCCTTCATGTTTATATTTGTTTATTACTTTTTGAACTGTGAAATGAGTCCTGCCTTCTAAACTATCTATTTCTCTTAACGACTTCACAACATAACTTAATTATAAGCTTTCGCATCGGCATGTCAATTTGCCGCCGTTTGTGCTCCATTTTCATAATGAAATTCATCTAAACACAACTTCGATATTCTATAATAGTTCATAAAACAAGCTTAATAACCCATACAATGACTACTCCCCTATCCGAGGTATGTATGAGTATATTTACATGCTGGGGAAAGTACCTTTATGCTCAACTTTGCGGTGGTATACAGTGTATTTACCTTGTTTCTTTTTATTGCAATAGCATTGGCATTATTATATTTCATTTAGTTTTGTTGAAATTATAAACTTTAATCTCTGTATACATTAAAATATTATTTGTTTTTTATATTAAATAAAAATTTATTAAAAATAATATACATCGTTCTATTTTCTTATTACTGTACACTCAATTTTGCGAGTAACTCTATATTATTATAAAACTTTCCTTCTTATTGATTTTGGGTAACTATTAGTTGGACTTTAGTTGGAATTTGTAAGTACTCGCGTTAAGAAATGTATTAAAGTGTTTTAATAATATATTGTGAATTTTATTATTAGTTTAATTTTTCTTGCAATTTATTCGGAATGGGAAAAGTGAAAGATATTACTATTGTGGATGTATTCGAACCGATAAGTTGTAATAAAGCAAGAAGTTTTTGGAGTTTAATTCGAGAAAATGTACCGTCATTGCTATCGTGTCCGTAAAACCACCTAGAGAGACAACCGACTAATTATAAAAAAGGCGCTCGAAAATAGACAATTTTTTAGTAGAGAGCTTCTAGATAAATTAAGTGCATAATATAAGCGAGCGATCACGATGCTGCCGGAATCAATCGCAGACCAGCTAAAAATCTTAGGTTGACACCAATGATGAAGGAAGCACGACTGCAATAGACAAATTGCACAGAAATTTTACGGTTGAAGATTGGAAAAATGTAAACGAGTAAAAATTTTGTCATTAATAAATCATTTCTTGAAAGTATAAATTTCATTTTTATATGTACAGTGTGTATCAGCCAAATGGAATAAATTCGATAATAATTAAATGTAAGGATGTTCGAAAAAACGCTCGGACACGTCGATTGGGATTTTTAGTTGCGTATTTTTCCAGACATTCCAGACATATTTCATGTACAATGTCCTATACCTATCTTCGACTGTTTCGGAAATATTAAATGTTTTCAGATTAATTTGAAAAATTTTTGATAATGTAAAAAATAACAAGAAAAATATTAGTGTCACTGTAGGAGATGTTCAAAGTGTTCGCCGCAAACGTCTTGACAACATCCTAATCTTAAATAAAAATTTTCTCTAACGTTGCTCAACATCTCAGGTGTGACCGATCTAATCGCAACTATTATTCATCTTCTTAAGTCAGCTAAGTGGAGGGGTTTAATTTTGTATACTATACTCTTGACATATCCCCATAAGAAGAAGTCTAATGGCGTTAGATCAGGGGATCGTGCTGGCCATTCCATCGATCCTCACCTCACGGACACAAATGGAAGTTGCTCACTTATTTCACGAGAAATTTCCAAATTTGCCGCCTATATCCCAAGAAACAATTAGTAAAATAGAAAAGCAGTTTCGCGAGTTTGGACATGTAAGGCAAATAAAAAAAGCAGCTGCGAATGCAGTAAGTAATGATACCAAACTGGATATTGTGTTTGAGTTTGAAGAAAACCCGCATACTTCTAGTAGACAAGCAGCGTCAATGTTCGATGTTTGCCATTCATCGATTACTCGCACATTAAAAGAAAATAAAATGCATCCCTATAAAATTATACCAACTCAGGAGCTCATGGAAGACGACTTTGATAAGAGAACGTATTTTTGTGAACAAATGATGACAATGCTAGATAACAATGTGATCCAATTAGAACATATTTTATTTTCTGATAAGAGTACCTTTACGCCTCATGGTCATGCTAATCGTCAAAATTGCCGCTATTGGTCCAGGGAAAATCCTCACTGGATGAGGGAAGAACATGCGCAATACCCCGAGAAGGTTAATGTTTGGCCAGGAATTGTTGGAGATCATATCGTAGGTCCTTTTTTCATTGATGGAAATTTGAATGGCGACAATTCTTTAGCATTGCTTCAAAATAATCTCGTGCCAGCTTTGACAAACTTATATCCTGATCTAGCAAACCCACAAGTTCCAGCAAATACGATGTGGTTCCAGCAAGATGGAGCACCACCCCATTACTAAATCAATGTCCAGCAGTACCTCAACCAAATATTCCCGAATCGGTGGATAGGTAGGTGAGGATCGATGGAATGGCTAGCACGATCCCCTGATCTAACGCCATTAGACTTCTTATGGGGATATGTCAAGAGTATAGTATACAAAATTAAACCCCTCCACTTAGCTGACTTAAGAAGATGAATAATAGTTGCGATTAGATCGGTCACACCTGAGATGTTGAGCAACGTTAGAGAAAATTTTTAATTAAGATTAGGATGTTGTCAAGACGGACATTGTACATGAAATATGTCTGGAATTTTCTAAAGAATCCAAAAATTTAATATTTGACAGGGTATTGCATTTAAAATAAGAAAGCTGGTATTGAACCACTTTTCCATGACACACCCTGTATATAAACTTTTTATTTAAGAAAATACGCAACTAAAAATCCCAATCGACGTGTCCGAGCGTTTTTTCGAACACCCTTCCATTTAATTATTATCGAATTTATTCCATTTGGCTGATACACACTGTATATCATATTTTGGGGTATGTGATATTCAGGGGTGAATCCCGATTTGAAACAATGATAGAGAGTGTTAATTTCATTAAGCATAGACCCAATGAACAGTATAGTGATGAAGCTGTAGAGAAAAAGAATTAAACACTCACCATCAGTCACCATCTGATCATGCATAACTGCTAATTGCATCAGACCTTTCTATTTTGTCGAGAGCATCACCATCAATGAAGAGTAATGAATAATATCATGTCTCCCTCTCTCAACCAATACATAAATGTATTGACCGACAAAGCGAGAAACGAGCGAAGGAATCGTTCATTAATAACACAAATCAACCTGACGATCCGTGAATCGGTGAAACATATGTAGTTGATAGGGTGTTATTAATAATAGAATGATTCCTTTTAACAATGAAGAGTAATATAAAAAGGTTGTTGAAACTGTATTTTTGCCCTTCTTAAACTTACTATATGAAGAAGAGGGGGACCATACACCCTTATGGAGGATGGAGCACCGTGCTATACAGCGAAATCGATCAAAAATCTGTTTCATGAGTCTGTACTCATGAAACAGATTTTTGCGGTCAGGGCAAAGGGCTTTGCTGTCATAGCCCTTTGCCCTGGCCTGGAAACTCACCCCATCTAAATTTGATCGAAAATATATGGAGTATGTTGAAAATGTCTATGTACTTATCTCCAAATACAGCAATAGCAATTTTAAAAGATAATAGTAACATACATTAGCAAGAGAACGCTAAACTTCAAGTAGTAGTAAAACCTTGTATTTCTAATATGGCAGATAGAATTAATGTAGTCATTAAAGCCAAAGCGGGATTAATAAAGCGTTAATGTAATATCTTCTATAAAGCATAAATAAATATTTTGTATTAGAAATATGGGTCTGTTTTTGTTTTGTTTCTAATAGATTTGAAAAAATACCAGAATTAGAAGATTCAATTACCAAATATTATAAAAGCTATTGAACATGTGCGACCCAGATACATGTTAACTGTGTAATTGGCAATGAATTTATACCATATATTCCAGATAACGTTTACAGCATATGGATCTCGTTTATTATGAAAAATATAGCTTTGGTTAAATTACATGAATTATTCTTAGGGACTAAAATTATTTGATATTTTTCAGTTTCTAATTTTCTATATATTTCAGGAGTTATAGTAGAAGAAAATGTCAAATTTCTTTCCATTGTAATAACATTTTTGTCGTAGTACTTTTTTAGGTTTAATCCCTAAATTACATTTTTTTTATAGAGTCTTAAGTAGAATTTGACATTTTCGAAAGTGCTCCTTTCTTCTCTCGATACAATGGCACTATTTATTTCTAAACAAATTTTAAATGTTTAAAACCATTCTAATATAAATAGTCTTCATTAAAGAAGATCGTGAAGTAGGATTGACATTATTTGGTCACACTACACGCAAAATAATTTACATCTATGTACTAAATAAAAACAAGTCGGACGTATTGTTATCAACTATATATCAGGGTCAAAATATTAGTGTTGAAAATAAGAAGCCTGACTCATAATAAATAACTAAAATCGTTTTAAAGCCGGAGTGGACGCATTGAACCCAATGTGTGCTATACTACATCACGACGTACCAGACAATGGCCTATCGTTATTTTTCATACAAAATTAAATATTGATTTAGATCGAATGTTTATTGAATGGAGGCGAATGTACCTAAACAGATTAAGAAGAAGCTTTATCGAGCCTTACATGAAGCTAGAAGAATGCGATATGATTACTGGCCATGAAAGGTAGATAGAAAATCAATTGTGCAAAATGTGCAAAACAAATGTGTTTCAAGCATAAGGGTTTTTTAATCTTTTAAATAAAACCGGGTTTGTATTTTAAATAAAAATCTCGTTCCTTAACTCATAATACCAGGTGTACCGGAAAGTCATTATTGGTTTTTCTAACAGATGTCACTAGGCTTAAGTATGCAATGTTATGATTTGACACATATGTCATTTTATTCTACTGACATCAAAATTCAAAGCCATATAGGTTATATTTTGCGAAAGTAACACTGTTATAGATTTATACCTCTTTGAAAATGTCGAGTTTCGTGCCTGAAAAAGTGCATTTGTGCCAGGCATTACTCTCATTATTTAATCAAAAGAAAAAAGACCCCGAAAGTCATCGTTTGCTGGTAGAAACATGTGTGGCGTGGTTTCGACAATTCCAAAGTTAGAAGATGCGAAACTGCAGGAGTTATTGGATGAACACCCAACCTAAACCCAAAAACAATTGGTAGAAGCGTTAAATGTATCCCAAGAAACGATTAGCGACCGATTATGAGCTATGGGAAAAAATTCAAATGATGGGTAAATCAATTGAATGACAAATGGACAAATGGCAAATGTAAAACCGAAAAATCATCTGTGAAATGCTGCTTCAAAGGTATGATCGGAAGTAATTTCTGAATCGAATAGTGATGGGTGATGAAAAATGGATTTATTTCGAAAATCCTAAGAGCAAAAAACCACGGTTATCACTTGGCAAAGTCAGCCCATTGACTCCACTGCTAAATCGTTCTGTTCACAAAATAATGCTCTGTGTTTGGTGGGACCAGACTGGTGTGGTGTATTACGAACTGTTGAAACATGCTGAAGCAGTTAATACTGATCGCTACCGACAACAAATTATCAATTTGAACCATATATTGATAGAAAAACATCCAGAATAGGCCCGAGGACACGGTAAAGTGATTTTACAGCATGATATCGCCCCGTCTTATACAGCAAAACTGGTCAAGGAAGCATTGGAAAGACTTGGATGGAACATAATATCGCACCCGTCGTACTATCCATATCTTGTCCCATCCGACTATCACCTTTTCGTATCAATGAACATGTGCTTGAAGAGCAGCACTTCGCCAATTTCGAAGAAGTTAGAAAATGACTCGATGAATAGTTTTGTTCAAAGGACAAACATTTTTTTGGCATGGCATTCATAAATTGCCTGAAAGATGGGCAAGATGTGTAGAATCAAATGGCTAATGCTTTGATTAAATAAATGTTTCCATTTTCTTGAAAATTATGTAGTCTTTTTTCGAAAAACCGGTGACAACTTTCCGGTACACCTGCTGACTAGAAAGGAAGACCGACTTTAAATGGTCAGCACAGATACGGGCTAAGATATGAAAGACATTTAGCAGAAACGTTCAGAAGTATAGATAAAAAACTAAAGAAGAAAAAGAAAAGAAGTAAAAGGGTCAGAAGGCTAAGTTTGGAGTGAAAATACAAAAAAAAAATTAAATAACTTATTTAAAGATCGCATACAGATGTAATATAAAATATTTCACGCCGAAAAAATGAGAAATAGTTTAGTAAAAAGCGCTAAATTCAAAGTTTATACAAAAATAGTGAGGCTAATATTAAATTATGAATTGAAAATAGCATATACGTCACTGATAAGGTAACAACGATTGAAAATATTTTATTGAAAGGTTGCTGATAATATCAGAAATCCGAAGAAAGTAAAGGAAATCTTGGAAGAAGAAAATGTATCACACGAAAAGAAGGAGGAAGAATGACAAAAATTATAACGAATGCGAAGCTAATCCAAATGTAATATAAGATCAACGTGGATAGTGAAAGAAGAAAGTGCGTTAAACACCATGAAAATCGGAAAGACTAGTGAACATGTCCAAGTCACACCAAGAATTACAGTAAGAGAACATAGAAAGTGTGGACCTATCTATTACTAAAATTAATAAAAAGACGACAAACTCTGCATTACATTCTAATTCTGCACTTTTTTATTGTGATTCACTTCTGACATTTAATTTGAAGTGAAGGGGAAAATTCTAAACTCGTAATTCAGGATTATAATTAATATTAATTTTTTAAAGGACTAAGCGCATCTGAAACTTTGACTATAAGATGTTTCAAACGATCGAAGAATTGATATCAAAGAGAAAGCATCGCGAGCATATCGAGTGAATGCGTATATCATACTCTGCGTGCAGAAAAAACTGTCTCCAAGATGAATGACGTGCATCTTGAATTGTGATCAAAACATGAAAGAATATGAACATTAAGCTATCATTTGAAGTTGTTTAACAAGAATCGACCTGCTTTATGTGCTTTCTTGTTTCTATGTAATACCTCGGTTTTATTTTTGAATTTTTATGGGGGATAATTCCCACAGGCTATCTTGCAAAAGACCAAACCTTTTGTTGCCGCTTTACTAAAATGAAAGAAATGGTTTCTGAGATACATTTTCTTTTACCACAGCAAAACATTCATCATAACTATAACAATAACGTAATAGCAATACTGTAAGTTTATGTACGTTGTAGTTAAAAAGAATATATTGAAAGACCAAAATATGTCCTTATTTGCTTCACTTCCCAACAAATCATCCTCAAATATAGAAGATTAGAAACAGAGAAGATTTACCAATTTTGAATAAATGTCTAAACAGTATCATAATTCTTTTAAAATTAACAAATAGAGGACGCGGTTTTGAAAATTAGATTTCTTAAAAAGTCAATAACGGTCATATTCTTCAAGTAAAATTCATTTTGAAATGAATTCCCATACCGTAGGTGATTTAACGTTATTAATAACACAGTTTTATAGTCACCCTTACCTTCAAGCCTCTCTTACGTAAGCCATTGGTTAAAGTGCAAGAATAGAAAATAATTACTAGATACTAGGTCGGGGCTATAAAGTGGATGATTTTTCAATAAAATCATTCAGTATTTACCTGCATGATTTGCAGAATGTGGCGGAAGCAATACTAAGTAAAAGTAAAATCTTTCTGGACAGCATTTTACATTTCTATTTCGTATTATTCCTTCAAATTCTGTAATGATTCGCAATACGTATATTCGCAATTACTGTAATTACTCAATCACTATTCGAATTTTGCACCTGATGCAATCATTAAAGTAGCATAGAGAATACGTAGCAAGCAAGTGATTATTTGTAAATATGATCCTTTAATGTAACTTGATATTAATACACGGATCAATGTAACGGTAAAGTAATAACTCTACATTTCTTATTTAAGTGGTTAGCATTAAAATTATATTGTTGGCAAGAATATGTATATTCGATTTAAATTTCAAAGTAAATTTTATTCTATACTTTAACAATGCATAATAATTTATTTAAATAAAACGAAGAACATGAACAACCCGATTCAGTTTTCTATTTCTGTAAAAAAGACAAAGAAGCAGCGTACTCTATTTTTATGTTATTATATTTATTAATATGAACTCGATTCAAAGTTGTGCTAAATCTTGTATTTATCTTTAAATTTACTATCTAGTTGAATATATTTTTACAAAAATTACATTTACCAAAGGGTGAAAGTTCACTTTGTTCTTCAGACAACAAACGACGGATCTTATCTAGACAATTTTTTTTAGAACTGATTTCAAATAATGGATACCCTATTTTCTATGATAGGCGACTTTAATTAACAAAATAACTCATGTTCAAAAGTGAGAGTGTAGTCATAAAATTGGATACTACTACATTGCATGTTTGTTTATATAATTTTATAAATTTGTAAACAACTGAAAAATATGTAAATATTAGTTATGTTTTCACTTCAATCTAAAATATGAAGAGAATAAAATAATGAAGGAATCCAGAAGACATACTTCTTGTTCTACAAATCCTAGAGCAGGAATTTTCTCAAAATCTGCATTATATGATATATACGGTGTAAAAAAGCTGTTATTATTAGAATTTTACATTAAATTTATTATTATCTAGAAAAGAAAATAAAAGAAGCAAAAAAATAACATAAGGAACTTGTGCCATAAGACGCTTATTATATTCGGCCTTTAGAGCCCTTCTCACTTCGTTCTTTAGACCCGAAATTGGGCTCGTACGATAACACCTGTTTTTTGACACTCGCTCTTTAATATACTATTTGATATTACTTTTTCAATCCTGCAATTTATAATTATGTCTAATTTCGGTGTACAAGTTGGTGGCGTCATCCGTTGGTGGGAATTATCTTTATGAAGTGTCATATTTCCCAAATCTATAAAATTTCAGCAGCTAAGGTGCAAGTTCACCTCGATTGAGAAATAAATACCGAACAAAGAATTACTATTAAATTCTCTGTTTAAAAACTATAAAAGAGAAAAGCTTCAAATACTTAATATCACTTATATAAGTAATTACTAATCATAAATACAAGTTTTAGAGAGACACTCGCTACTCAGGAAAGACAGAGAGGTAGACAGTAAATTTTTACGCCAATCAGTTGAAACGATGATCGAAAAAAATATCGAAAAATGCATGATTTCGTGAAAGTTTCGTAAAAATCTTTACCAAGATTTATGGAAATGGAACTTACGCTATCTAAGATAATAACTAGTCACGTTTTCATTGATAAAACTTGGTTTCCGAAAGCTAAATTCAAAATTTATTGCACGTCGTTTGACAGATGAAGAAGAATTGTACCCAATTGAGTATTTTAAAGATAATATTTCCAAGAAACATTCGTAATTGGTGATGAAATATAGTGTTTTTAATACACTAAATAGACGTTTTTTACAATAATCAAAGCTCAATATCAAGAACCAGTCAGATGACGAATATTGCGTGATAATGGATCTTCTTTTATTTTTTTATCAAAAATAATTCTTCTGCTTCCATATTTCTCATATTTAACTATTTTAACTTTTGACCTTTATTGTGTCAACGACAAGTAATCTCAGCGTCAAAATATCATTATATTACAGCATTATTACGTCGCAACGAAATAATTGGTATCAGCTACAGGCGGTCTTGTCAACTATTGACGAAAGTCTGAACAACTTTTACATTGGCACCTTCTCAGAGAGTAAAACTGACAGCCATAAACCACCTTAAGGCTGACTATACAACAGGTCATGATGTATTATCCAATTTTATAATCAAGGTCTGTGCTTCTATTCTATGTAATGCCTTATGTACTGCTCTTCGGATATATAATTTTACAGATATCTGGTAGGCAAGCAAGATTACACCCATATATAAAAAAGGAAGCAAATATGATATTTTGAACTATAGACCTATCAATATTTCATCCAGTTGCTCTAAGACTTTTGAACACATGCTTTACGACTGGCTATACAGCTCCATTCAGTATTTTATTTTAACGTAGTAGCATGGGTTTATATCGAGAAGATCAATATATATATATATATCAGTTCTAGCATTGATTCAAAGACTCAGGTCAATGTTCTTTACAGTAACCTCGCGAAAGTCTTTGACTCGATCACTCCATATTAAACAGAGTTCATTCGGGTTTACCTCATCAACTACTGATTTGATAGCATCATATCTTTATAATCGCTCTTGTTATGTCACTTAAAATTGCTTTTAATCCTCTAATTTCATTGTCTCTTCGGACGTTCCTCAGTGTTTGAATGTTGATCCGCTACTGTTTAGTGTTTGCAACACTAATCTTCTGTCATTTTTTGACTGTCGCGTCCTAGCCTATCTTGACGACTTAAAAGTTTACCAGAGAATAAAATCAGCCTAGCCTCCGATTGCGAAGCTCTGTAGAAGGGTTTAGATACCAGTTATCTCGTAAACGACAAATGCGAATCCATTGGTATATTTTTATTCACTTGATCTTTTTAATATTCCAAGACAATCACAAATAAAGGACCTGGGTGTTCTATTCGTTCAACGGCTGCAGTTTACTGGCCGCATTCTATTCATTTTTAACTATGTTTGCTTTACGCACTCTTAGTTTTATTATCTCTACCAGAATGCACTGATTAAGGGAAGGTTTTTGAAATATCTGACTTATAAGTCTTCTGGCAACTGTTCTGTCAGGCGTATTGACTATAACGAATTACTACAGAAACATGACTTCATCTCGATTTCTGATCGCAGAGAGATCAGAAGTGCTAATTTTATGTTTATGGCATCGGAACTCCGAACTTGCTATCTATTGTTATGAGATGCCAAAATAGGGAACTTGATCCAATGAAACATTCGCGTAAGCCACAGCTAGAACAAAAGTTTTCCCCACGGCAGCTATTACGCACAAAAGTTAAAACTCGATTCTTTTTACCTTCCGCTGCAATTAACCACAATTGAACTTGATTTATCTTTGGAAACACTTAATAGTGTTCATATTTTTGTTAAGCTCTAGTATTTCGTTTATACATATGTATGTACTTTATTTCGTTTTAATTCTAATTATCAAATTTTCGGATATACTTTTCATTCTACTTTATTATTGTATTGTCCTCTAAATGGAGTAATCTGTTGTCTAATAAAGACAATTATTATTATCATTACTATCAGTCTTATAAGAAATTATTGCATTTCTCGAACGTGTAAATAGTTGTTTCTACAATATTACGAATAATTGAAATGACTTGTGTCATTTTTTAACCATTTTCGTTTATTTCAATCGAATTTGATTATTTTCGGGCCAGACAGAATAATATAATAATATACTGTTTCAAACGTCGTCATAAATATTTGATTTTGAAGTGTTCTGTCCAATCTAGAACGACATTTCACTTTATTCTTATAAATAGGTATATATAATAGATATAAAGAATAACTACTTTTTAAATATAAATAATTTTAAAAATAAGCATATTAAACATAAAATTTTGTTTGAAAAAAATAAATATTAACAAGTTAAGATTACTTCATAAAGTGGCCTATAATCACGATTTATTTATTTATAAATTTTTAGAAAAGAATTGTCCAATCAAATATTTTCGCGAAATTGACTTTCAACTGGTGCGGCTAAAGTAAGTACATGATTTGTTTTTTAAATAAATATTGAATGGAATCAAAAAACAAAAAATTGAATGACAGAAATAAAGTTTATTTTATGTTATTTTTTACATTAATTATGAAAAATAATAATATCAGTTAAATGAGAACCGTTTTCTCTAAATGTGCTCTTTTTACAGCATTTTCCATAACTTTGTTGAGTGTTTCTTGTGGTATATGATCAATTTCTTCTTGAATGTTATCCTTTAGTTGCTGCAAGGTTTGGGGCTTATTCACATAAACTTTGTCTTTGAGATAGCCCCATAAGAAAAAAATTGGCTGCAGTCAAATTAGGCGATCGTGGTGGCCATCTCAAATCGCCGTTTTTAGAAATTATTCGATTTGGAAATTGTTGTCTCAATAACTCCATCGTTGCACGGGCTGGTGTTGCACCATCTTATTGAAACCATATGTTTGCGTTTGGTGGCAATTGCGGAAATAAAAAATTTTGAAGCATTACCCTGTAACGTTCCCCATTTATTGTTTGACTTTCACCTTGATCGTTTTAAAAAAAAATGCCACACCAAACAGTAACACGAATTGTGTGTAAAGATTTTTGATAAAGACTTTTGGGATTTTGTGATCCCCGAAATCTGTCGTTTTGTTTATTTACGAAACCGTTCAAGTGAAAATGCGCTTCGTCGGTCATAAATTAAATTTGACAACAAGTTTTCGTTTTGATCAACGAGATTTAAAACTGCTTTAGCATATTCCAAGGGCAATGCGAAGTCTTCAGAATTTAGTTTTTGGACTAGTTAGATTTTGTAAGGGAAGAGGTGTAAATAATGTTTCGAAATTCGCCGAAGAGTGCGGTCAGAAAGCTGCAACTGGGCAGATCGTCTTCTCGTTGATGTCTCCGGATTTTCTGCGACGCTCTGTCTCACAGCATCAATATTTTTGGCCGATCTGCCAGTTCGAGGTGTGCCCGTCTGCGACAGTCCCAAATTCAGCAAAATTATACATCAACGAAGTAATGGTTGGACCCGTTGGAGCAGTTCTTACACCATAAAATCTTCTGTATGCACGTTCAGTATTAATTATCGAACTATTATTTTTAAGAAATAGAAAAACAATCTTAGCTTTTTGCGCAATTGTATAGCGTTCCATTTTTATATATTCTCGCAAGTTTAATTCCTGAAATAGAAAAAAAAAATTTTTAAATATTCACAAGCAAAAAAGTTTTTTTTACATCATATAGTTACTTTAGCCGCACCCTGTGTACTAACCTACCTGATAAGTATAAGGTCTAGTAAAAAGAAATCCATTATTTTTGCATTAAATTGAAGGTTTTATTTAGCATAGTTAGAATGATCCGACTTAGGTCAAATATGCACCGTTTTGTTCGATAACTTGTTGCCATTTTGAAGGTAATTTCATAATGCCTCTCTCATAGAAACCCTCGTCCCTATTGGCAAAAAACTGGGAAAGTCGATTTTCACAAGTTTTTCTTGAGGCGAATTTTTCACCAGCAAAATTATTCGACATAGACAGGAGCAGGTAGTAATCACTTGGTGCTAGGTCCGGACTATAAGGTGGATGCATAAGAACCTCCCAACCAAACTCCCGGAGCTTCTGGCGAGTCACTATCGATGTGTGTGGCCTGGCGTTGTCCTGATGGAACACGATTCCTCTCCTATTGGCCAAAGCTGACCGCTTCTGGGCGATTGCTTCCTTCAGACGGTCCAATTGTTGACAGTACAGGTCCGAATTAAGAGTTTGGCCGTAGGGAAGCAGCTCATAGTAGATAATTCCTTGCCAATCCCACCAAACACACAGCAAAACCTTCCTGACCGTCAAGCCTGGCTTGGCCACCGTTTGCGCCGGCTTACTACGATTCGACCACGACCGTTTTCGCTTGACGTTGTCGTAAGTGATCCACTTTTCATCACCAGTAACCATCCGCTTCAGAAACGCAGATGTAAATTCGGTCCATGAGGTTCTTTTGCGTTAACTCGTGTGGCACCCATACATCAAGCTTCTTTTTGTATCCAACCTTATTTAAATGGTTCCAAACGGCTTTTTGTGCAATGTTTAGCTCCTGGGCAATCGAAACAGTGCTTACATGACGGTCGGACTCGACGATTTCCATTATTTTATCGATATTTTCGACAATTGGCCTTCCAGAACGTGGTGCATCTTTGACATCAAGATTATCGGAACGGAATCGACGAAATCAAAATTGCGCATGATTGACTGTTACAGTATCAGGACCATAAACACTATTCACATTTTTAGCCGCCTGGCTTGCGTTTTCGCCTTTATCGAAGAAAAACTGTAAAATATGGCGTATTTTAACTTTGCTGGTGTCCATCTTTGACGCGCGCTCAGACAATATTAAGTCAAGTAATCACAAAACTGTCTGAGAAGTTCGTTTAGTACGAAATCTTATCTTTCGAACGCCATCTAGCGGAACCTGATCGCACTTATACAACGCGAGATACAGATTACTAAAGCCATCTATTGGAAAAATAATGGACTTCTTTTTACTAGACCTTATATATATATATGTACATATATATGTACATAGAAGTTCTCCTGTAACTAGACTATATTTACATAGGATTTCTTGGTGAAATTAATACAAATTATACATGCTTACTAGCCAAGTTTTTATAGCTTATAATTATTGTGTGTATCAAAATGTATTTACATAATTTAATAGAAAACATTAGTGTAAATTACTAGACTTTTAGTTATAGTTAATTCTCAGGGGCTGAGAGCAAGCGTGTCAGTATGTAAACTAGCCCTGTTGAGAAACCTGAGCTAAACGTGGCAAAATTACGTGGCTGAAAGAAAGTGCGTTAGTTAATATTCTGTTGATGGTAGCAGGCACGACACTTTTGTATTTAGCCGTACACATTTATAGGGTACTTTGATCGGGCGTACTATTTTCTTTGTCCTACATGGGGACAGCTTGGAGAAGGTAAAGAGAAAATCTCAAAAATCAATGTATTATAAGACGTTCTAGAATTGCAAAGGCAAGAACCCTCGCTGGGTAAAACAAGCCAAAAAAGTAAGGATTATTATCTACATAGATAAAAATACATAAATCTGTGAGTGTCAATATCATAAATGAAGTGGATCTGATGTCTTACGTGGAGCCTCAAACAGCTAATTGATCTGAAATTTCTAAGGCTAAAAAGCAAACGCTAGTGAAAGAGAATCAAAATTAAATGGAAGCTAAAGAAACTATAATCAATATCTTTAACAGGCATGTGCAAATCCAAGAAGCTCCAGAGAGGCATGAATACCACAAAAAGTCTGGAAAGCTCACATGCTAATATATTCTTCAATTTAAATAAATTATTTTAAAAACATAATTTTTTATTTTATATACATATACGTATTCCTTATCATTTCTTATTTCTTACTACTTACTAATTGGTAATTACAAACGCCTTGTGAAAATATAATTAGCGAAATTAAATAGAGTACCAAATAAAGTGATGTTTAAATTTAGGGAATTCTTTATTTAATGGCTTTAGCTGCAGGACGGCAGACGTAAATCTTCTTTCAGTAAGAAAGTTATCACTCCATTAGATTGTTTTATAGGCTATTGGTACAATTTATATAGATATCTAATGTATTGAATAATATCGTGGAAGAAGCAACCAGATAAAACATGTTTGGTAAAATTGATGTAACGAAATTTATTGGTTGATAAATAGGGGAAAGTCGTGTAATTTGGAACGTTGCGTGAATTGAATGAAGTAATTTTTTCAATAGTTAATGTGTTTTCTTGCGAGTAGATTAAATGAGATTAAGCATTTGTAAGTTCCGTTACTCTAACAAGCAGCGTTCCATTTGTTTACTATTACTATTTATTTATTTTTTTGCGAATTTTAAGAAGTTAAATGTTGTTTACGACAATCACAGTTGTAGTTTTTATTACGTATTCAATTATATTTTACGTACGTAAAATTATTTTTGTCATAAAATTACAATTGAATTAAATTGCATATAATTGCAAATTGTATAATTTGGTATCTGGTCCACATTACATAAGCAACATTGATAGTCAGACTATTTTTTTTTATATTACATTTGCGTAAATTTCGTCTTAATTGAATTATATTATTCTTTATAGCGAGCGACAGACTTGAAAGAGAATATATTGCACGTGGAGTACAGAAAACACAAGAGTAGGAACAGAAATGATTCGAAAAAATGATATAAGAATAAACGAAGCAGCCAACGCATGTTTCGTTCCGAAAACATCTTAAAAAGAAAATTAAAAAGTATAGATTAGAAGCTCTTAATTAAAGGAGGGAGAATTTTATGCAAATAATGAAAAGATACATTGTCTTGTGGGCGATGAAAATTAGGAAGGGAACTGGATCATGTGCGGAATCTGTAAGGGATGGACACATGAAGTTTGCCCTGATATTACAGATATCAAATACTACTTTTGTTAAAAAATTAATAATAAATCGATTTTAAAAACATTCTAGAAATTCTAACTTAAGACAATCTTCATGGTGTTAATTTACCACGAAATATACTTGCTCATAATTCGTTCTTCGAATATTTCTTTTTTATTACATTTAATTTACTTGTAGTATAATTTAATTACTTCGTCATATAGATTGCTTTCGTTTATTAATATTAGTATATTCAAAGTTTTAAATATTTTTAACATTTAATTGAGTTAAGAAAAATGTTAAGGACAATTTCGTTATTTTTCTTTACTATTTTCTTTCAGCTTTCCATATATCCTACACTTTTGATTCTCATTATGAATTAATCTAATAATATTTTTTTCCATTATTGTAACGCTATAGCTAGCACGAACATCAACAATAATTTGGTGCACCAACGTGGGACAGTTCCTTTCTTACTATCATAGCAATTTTAATAGTTTGATGCACCAATATGTTTCTTTCTCTCAATTTAGCGTTAATAATAATTTGGCTTCAGAAAGTAAAATAATTTTTTTGAAACACATAGCGTAGTAATACCTACAGCTCAATCTTTAATTTCATTTTATATACTTTCATTCAATGGAATATTATTTTCTTTCGTAGGCGATTATTTATTTACAAAATAAGATTATTGATAAAACAGTCTACTTCATTCGAAAGTTAATTTTATATATTCATCAGTTGGTTGTAGTCCAAATCATGGAGTTGTACTAAATAAAAAAATGTCTGTCGTAGTTTTAATATTAAAATACTCTACCTTCAGAAACATGGCTTAGTTGTATATAAAATGTCATTATTAATAATAAAATTTATTCCAATTTTTCTATGCCGATGAATCGTTATAATATATGTTGTTGTTATAGGAATTGTTTTTACAGAATAAGTTTTACTATTACTTTATCGAAATGATTTTTGTTTGTCTCGTTAATTGCACAACATAACCGTATAGAAAGAAATGAAAAAAGCATGGGCAATTATAAAAGTGTAAAGTACAGCAACAAAAGGTTTTCCGAAACTATTTAATTATACATTATTTATATTCTTCTCCGCATTTTCTAAAATGAATTGCGGTATTGTTAAAATATTATGTAATTATCATGAATTTGAAATCGCCTCTACTGATATGAAGTAATCCCAGTTATCATTTCTTAACAGAGAAACCGTCCACTGTTTACTTCCCGGATAAAGTCTTATCGTACAAACTTTAACCAAAATATATTTTAGAGTTGAGGTTATTCTTGAAAACCCAATGTATGTTTTATTATTTTCTAATTTTAATAAATTTGTAAAAGCACATTGCAAAGAAATGCGTAAAAGCACGAAAATAAGAATTTCAGGCTTATGTACAGCACAAGTTTTTGCGATTATAATACATTGCTTAGCTAATACGTACAATCTATACAAAAGCTAAAAGTAGATGTCTTCTGGGAAGCGAAAGGAGTAAAGAATACCTTGAGCAAATACCTAGGTCTGGCGTCTGATAGAAAGTAGCTGTGTGTTTAATATTCTGTTGTTAGTAATAGAGATAACATCTACTGCGAATATGAGTAAAGTATTTAAAATATACGACAGTTTGCTGTGCCTTTTCCTTCAAAAGATCCGTAGCGGTGCTGTGCTGTACTTGAATAAGTTTGAGGAGATTGTGTTAATGTGAACTGATCAGTATAAATACACACAAGTTGATAACATGAAAATCGAGTCAGATCTTATTTAAAAGAAAATCCAAATTAATATTGTGATAAGCATTATCAGAGTAAGATATAAATGTCAATTTAATCGTACTTTAAGGTAGCATTAAAAGAATCGAAATTATATTTAAGGATTAGAAAGTTTGATCTATGATCAAGTAACAAAGAAGGTTAGTTTTCATAGAAGGGTCGCATTGCCGAGAGTATTTTCGCTTGAAGTGCATATACGGTTTTCTTGTAAGGAGACAATGATTTTGAATCCCAAAATCGAATTTCTACAGCTTGAAAAGAAGTTGGAAATAGTACGACAGCAGACAGATGGCGAATATTTTTAGATAACAACTTGGATATTAATTGTATTGACACAAATGGTGCATGAAGATGGCTCCCTCGTTTGACATACTTGAGTGCACTTGAGACAAAATTTATATAACAATTCCCAAAAATATGGATGACCTTAGAGACCGTATTCGAAATGCTGTACTAAACATAAACGTTGACACATTAATGCGAAATTTTTAAAGTGAAAGCATTGGCTCTCAGTTTGAACAGCTGCATGCTGTATGTCAAGAAAAATATTTCAAAAAATAGCTTTGCATTAGCTTTCGGTAGAAGGCTATGGCAGTTTTCCTATTTGTTATTAAAGGAGACTAGTAAATTTGTATATGGTTGAACATTCAGTTTGTGTGGGAAGAATACTAATAATTTAATAAAATAATCGATGACGAATACAATTGCATAACATTATGAAGCAAAATTTCAATTCCATGAAACTATATAAAAAATTATCTAAATTAAAACTTCAATTAAGCTTCTAGAGCAATTAACTTTTTTCCTTACCGTGTGTGTGTGTGTGTGTGTGAATGAGAAAAGTAGATCTCCATCGCGTGAGTTTATATCTATATATGTGCACGGTGAGTACAGATACATACATTGTACATATATACGTAAGTTTTGATTTTCTGTAATACAACTGTTCCATTCATTAGTAGCATATGACCTAGAATTGTTAGGTATCTAACATTGGTCTAGAATTTCCGCTTCAATATTACTTGCCTGCTTGCGTAAAACTAGATATATATATATATGTAAATCTATTGAAATATCTATATTATTTGCAACAATATTCAAATATCTTTTAGTAAAAATACTACTTATGAAAATTTAACTCAACTATTTTGTTTGTATCATGTTTAAAATTCCAAACAATGCTTCATTCAGAGTTAATAGGGAATTATAGCAAATTTATACTTGCTAATCTGGTACGAAGACTTCCGCGGTCGTGGGCTATCTGCTTCTGGGCTTCCAGGCTGGAACCGCGTCACTTGTATATCTGCCGATGTTTCGTACCAATTTGTATGGGACATCTTCAGAGCTCAACTACAGCACTGAAATACTGAAACGTTGGCAGATATGCAAGTGACGCGGTTCCAGCCCGGAAGCCCAAAAGCAGATAGCATTATACATGCTGTTTTTTTAAAAATTAAATTCCCTTTTCTCTTCTATAGTATTATTATAGGTTTATAATGTACTGGATTATTCGACAAGATTTTTTTTCGCCCGAGTTTTTGCTTGTAATTTTAATCGGCCAACTTCATCCTAAACCCTACTTTCATTTTATATTTTGACTGCTCATATTTCACAGTTTATTTATAAGGAAAAAGTTTTTGATTGTCTGCGTGTCTTTTGGCATATTTTGCACTGTTTATTACCAAAAAGGTAAAAGCGAGAAAAGAAGTTGTGTGTACGAGGGAGCGTTTTTATATTCGCGGAATGGGGAACAAGGGGTGGAAATAGAAAAATCAAATTATTTTTCTTTATCAATATATTCACCTGCAAGACGGATACATTTTTCACATCTTTCAATTAATTTATTTATACCCTCATAAAAAAAAATACGCCGAAACTGCCTCCTTGACTTCATCATCGGCAGTAAATTTTTTACCCGCAGCTCTTTTTTCATTTTCGGAAACAGGTAATAATCACTCGGGGCCAGGTCTGGGCTGTAGGGTGGGTGATTCACAATTTCGAAGCCCACCTTATGCAGGGCAGCTAACGCAACGCGGCTCTTGTGGACGGGCGCGTTGTCGTGCAAAAGCAGAACACCTTTTGTCAATTTTCCCCGTCTTTTCTCTTTAATGGCTTCTTTTAGTCGCTCTAATATTGAAGCGTAATATTCTCCGGTTATAGAAACACCTTTATCTTTATAATCAATCAACAATATTCCTTCCGAGTCCCAAAATACCGTTGCCATGAGTTTCCCAGCTGATTGTGACACTTTAAATTTCTTGGGAGGTGCTGTGCCCTTTTTATGCCACTGCAGGGAGTCTTGTTTAGACTCAGGTTCATAACGATGAACCCAAGTTTCGTCTCCAGTAACAATTCCACTCAATACACCATCCTTGTCTTCATTACAGAGGTCCAAAAATGCACGCGAACACTCTACGCCCTGTTGTTTTTGCGGCGGCGTGAGCATTCTCGGCGCCCATCTTGCGCTGACCTTAGACATGCCGAGATGATCGTGTAGGATTTTAAAAATTGTTGTATCGGATACTCAAACCATTTCTGCGAGTTGTTTCTTCTTTAGTCGAGCATCTTCGAGTACAATTTGTTCAACTTTTTGGATAAGTGCTGGCGTGGTCACCTCAATGCTCCTGCCCGGCCTCGGGTCGTCTTCAAGGGATTCCCTTCCTTGTTTAAATAAACTATGCCACTTGTACACCATGTTTTTTCCTGGACAAGAGTCGCCGTAAACCAATGACATCTCATTCATTATGGTCGCGACTGATTTTCCTTGCCTGGTAAGGAACTTTATAACGCCACGATATTCGATTTTTTCCATATTTCACTTTTCACTCCTGATTATGTTACTTGGTTGACGAAAGCTCAAAGACTAACTGTCTAATAACAATGAAACTTCGTATTTATACTAATCATGAGTCGCTGCACAGGCCACGCCCCCAATGCGCCTACTCACCCCTCTACAACCCGCTCATTCCGCGAATATAAAAACGCTCCCTCGTATAAAGCAGACGTTTTATTAGAACGCCAGTGCCAGAATGGGTTTGCACAAATTATTTCTATTAATTTGATGTTAAGAGCGCACCTGGTTTTGGAAGGCTACTTGAACCTAATGAATATAAAATAAAAGTTTGAATTGATTCAAACCGCTAAAGAATCATACGCGAAATTGCTACCAGATTAAATTTGTGTAAATCATGTGGGTTTCACACCAAAGATATTTGGATTCTACATGTTCTCAAAGAAAGAAGTTTTCCATCACATAGTCCTATAAAACGTAAAAATGGATTGTTTATAGCAATGTTCTTATTGAACAAGCTGAAGTGAAGTTTTTGTTTTATTACTTACATCTTACGTTGTTAAATTCACTATGGATAAACGTTCTTATATAAAACAATGTGTATATATACATATATATATATATATATATATATATATATATATATATATATATATATATATATATATATATATATATATGTATATATATGACTTAAATTTATTTATTACAAGTTCAAAAGTACTTTGAAACATTTAGGTGTTTGTTTTTAAAAACACCTAAGCAAGGGCAACGAACAAAAATTACCAATATGACTAGTGATTTCGATTTAATTGCATAAATGATCATTTTGATAGGGGTGATGCCGCATAAATTAAAACCGATATTTGAATGTTGGACGTCACTCATACGCATTCATTAAATATTTGCATTGCCATCATACTATGCTTATTGACAAGAATTGAGTTATTGTTTAATATACCTGAGAAAGATAGAAATCGACGGAGTGATTTGTAAATCTTGTCGTGGATCTTTTAATCTCTACATCTAAATAAGTGATAATAGCTTCTACCTACAATGGTCCGAGAAGTCAATAACTCTAAACATAATTAAGTTAGTTTCGTTGTATAGTGCTTTACACTGGAAACATTATTTTTAACCGTTAGTGTAGATTCATAATTTAGAATCGAGTGTACTTGAAAATGTACTAGAAATATTAAATTTAGGAAATGCTTATCAATTTAAATATTGTTAGTTTCCATGTACAAAACTCCCATTTTATGCGGATTACGATACTGGGAAACATACTTCTAGATTTCCTTGTATTATCTTTATACTACTCTGATAAGTATTATGCTTGACAAAATGTAATAAGAAACTGTAAATTACCTTACAGAATGTACTGGAATAAATTGTAATTATTCAATTTAAATAGAATTTATGTAAAGATTTACAATATTTTATAAATTTTTACAACTATTTCCTAACAGTTTATTTTCAGTGGTAAAAAATTGTTCTATTTGCTAATCTTTAAATTAAAATATATTAATAATTTTAGTGTAGGAATAAAGTACTTCTCTAAAAATTGTGTAAGACAATTTTTTCAATTTATAACCAAAGATATGGAAAATTCGAGTAATTTAAAAGGTCAGAAAATGCTAATAAATTAAATTATTTTTAGTGAATTGGTAGTAGGCAAAAATATTTTAGAAAGTATTTAGGTGTTGCAGCAATTAATAAAATAGGAATATGAATGTGGAAAATCCAGTTATCGAAAATTTTGGAAGTATACAAGATATTATATCGATTTAAATTTATGGTGTCCATAATAATGACATCCAACGATACACATTTTTCCAAGAATATGAAACTTTTGGTGGAAAATAAAATACAAGCGAATTATGATTGTTTAATCATTTATTTTGATAAATTGTCGATTGCTCAGTTTTATTGAATTAGTATTTTGTACTGGCTTTTGCGATATTATAGAGGGTCGTGATCAATGCCGCTTGTCTTTTCTTGTCAGGCAAATGGTGAAATGTAGTAGAATATTGTGCAGAAGTGACTAGATAATCATAATATGTATGCCTATGGAACTTGCTAACGATCGCTTCAGAACTTTTAGACGAAACCCCGCGTTCACTTTCAACCAGATAGGAAGAATTATCTTTGTTCAATAACATTAGAATTGTAAAAGAAATTAATATAATTTCTATCTTTGTGGTTTTTCCGATGACATTCTTCTAATATTTTTCATTCTTGAGACTTTATTTTAGGCTCATAATTAAAATACCAGGTTTCGTTATCAGAAACGATCGATTTTAGAAAATTTAAGCAGTTTCAATGATGTTTTGATAGTGCTGAATTTGATACATTTTATATTTTCTGGTCATAGGTCTACTACTTCTGGCAAGAAACCTCCAATTTACGAAATTCAAAATATTCCTCTTCAATCGAATTTCAGGAACACAGATTTTCTCTTCGCATTTTTTGAATGTTAATCTCACTCGATCCAGTTTGAGGATGTTCTAACTTTTCAATGTTCTTCACGTCACCTTCTAATTTTAAGGTATTTTATGGGTTTTGTAAATTTGTATCAAGCTTCACGCTACACCAATCACAATTATATGTTTGAAGTTTATTTTTCCACGACTAGTTGAAATACACAATTACTTTTAGCACTATAATTTGTGTTCTAATCGAACAAATATTGTAAACAGCTGATATAAGTAAAATGTTTGCTATTTTTGAAAACAAAAAGATACAACAGATGACGTTTTGAGCTTCAGCTTCAGCAAATCTCGATTTCTCTTTGAAAAAATAATATACATTTATGTTTGAGAATAATATTAAGACCCAGGAAAGTCTTTTGTTATAAAAACAATGCAGAATATACGCAATTATTTAGGGTTGTGTACTTTAAAATTGTTAAAATATATTGTTTGTTTAAATTTAGTGTTTCATTCAAATCAACAGTCATTTTTATATTTTAATCATTAAGTAAATACCATATATAAAATATGTAAAAATATATATTATATGTAAATGTAATCATCTAATTGTTTTGAACTAAATTTATTAATCGTATCTTATTTGCTCTATTTTGTTAATATCCATTCGATTGATTGATATAATGATATATATATATATATATATATATATATATATATATATATATATATATATATATATATATATATATATGTACGTATATATAAATAACAAAGTATAAATAAAGTCAAACAAAATAATTGTTCGTATATTACGACCATTGCTACCATATATGATATTTACTTGAATACAAACCACTATTATATTATGAATCATTGACATGCTCGGATTGCCAGTGTTTTATTTACATGGTATTTAGGTTGTAGGAGTATAAGTTTTACATATAAAACTGGAATAAAATAGTAGATAGCTTTTAAAGACTTCATTGTTTTTTGAAGTATTCCCCACGAAGACTAATGCACTTTTGCATGCGCTCGAATCAACTCTGGAAGCAGTTGCTCTATTCATTTTTTGGAACAGTCAAAATTGCGTTTTTGAATGCATCAACTGCTCCTTCTGATGAGTGGAGCCTTTGACCACGCAGTCCATCATTGATTTTCAGAAAGATAAAGAAATCGTTGGAACGTCCAATAATTCGACGTTTTGTTGCGTTAAAAATTCAATTGTCCTGCGTGCTGTGTATGAACTTGCATTGTCTTGGTGGAGAATGATTCGTCGTTCGGTGGAGGATGATTCGTCGTTCGGGGATGGGTTTTCGAAGCCCAGCGATGACTTGCGGTAAATATATGGTTGTATACCAATCGACAGTAAGTGTTCTTTGATCTTGTAGGTGCATTGTTCTTACACAACCAAGCACTTTGAGAACTCATGACTTTTGTCTGCTTTTCTTCATCTTAGAACAATCAAACAGGCCAGTGGCGTTTATTTTCAGGCCCGTATGAGTAAATGCAAAATTCATGACTATTGACATTATTGTACATGTTTTTAGAGTTTCCGTCGTTGAAGTAATCTAGAATTTTTTGACACCAATTCACCCTAGCTGCTTTCTGTTCTTCGGCCTACAGATGCAGTATCCAACGGGAAACTAATCTTTTTACACACAATTATTTATGCAAATTTTTTTAATTGAGGTCCTTGAAATCCTCAATAATACTTCAATATGTATGTCACATATCCATCTTCGTTAATGAACTCGCGCACAGCATTGACATTTTCCTGAGTGACTGCCGTTTTTGGTGAACCTGCTCTTGGATCGTCGCTAAGACTAAAACATCCACGTTTAAATTCTCCATACCAATAGGAAATTGACCGATGTGGTGCTTCATTGCCGAAAATAGAAACTAATTCGGGAGGCATTCTTGTTGTGATAATTGTCTTCGAAAATTATAAAAAAATATTCCGCGAAAATGTTCTCGGTTTAATTCCACTTTTCAACTAACTTGTCAAATTTGACATTTCGACGTAGCTACAACACTACACGTATCCCACTGAAACTTTGGATTTAGGTTAACTAAAGATGGAGATTAATTTTTAGTGCTGATATTTCATTAGTGGCGCTCTCTATGACCCACTATGCAAAACTTAAAAGACATCCCACGTAGCTATCGAGTTCAGCCATGGGGTCTCCTCTTTCTCCTGTTGTCGCCGACATTTTTATGGAGGCATTCGAGCAACGAATCCTATACTCCTGCAATCTAAAACCGAAATGTTTGTTCAGATGCGTGGACGACATTCCATTAGATGCTGAGGATACCTACCATCCGATTTTGAATATTTATATGGATTACGCAGACGAAACATAAATTTATTGAATCATTGCCGAAAATTTGTAAGCACACTGACTATCCTATATATACCGGGTGCCCATTTTCGTAACTTTTTTAGAATTGAAGATACGGGATTTGTTAAATTAGCAAAGTTGCTTAGAAATTTCAGGAGTATTTGATAGTATCTTTAGATTTGTTATTTGCTGTCAATTTTTTGAGATATCAAAAACAATTCAAAATGCCGAAATTACATATCTTCGTAATTATTGAGGATAGAACAAAACTAAAAAACACATACAGTAGATATTTTTACATAGAATTTAGTAATCTTACTTAAAAAAATCATGGCACACCTTGTTTTCGAGATATAATACAAACTTATGTTTTTTTAGATGTTAATCATAGTTGGCTATGACTTCGTTAACTCTTATTTTTTTTGGATATAATAGAATTAGGTTTTTTGTGATTACCTTTTCTTAGATTTTTATTACAGTGGAAAATTCAATCACTAATACTAATTTTGTAAATAATGCCCAACTAAGCTTTAATTAATGAACGCTACAATTAAATAATTGCGGTTGTCGAATAAATTGAACTATAATATAGTTTATTGTATTTGAGTTTAATATTTTTTTATGTTAAATATTCATGGAAGAAACGTATACAAACTAAGGAAAAAACGATATACTTTTTTGTTACTATGCCAGCAATGGAAATAGTATTGACGTTAGCGAAATATATAATCAACACTATGTGAAAAGAAATAGCTGGATGAAAGACTATTTTCCATTTTAGAAAAAAATTGAAAAAGTATGGAGCGTTTGCAAAACTATGTCATTTGAGAAAGAGATTCAAGCCGGAAGATGAAGAAAGGGTTTTAATTTTCTCAAATTACAAATCCATCTACTCGCGCAGTACTCATTGTAGTTATTTATCTTTTTGACTCTTAGTTAATATGTCGCTCAGTGTTATTATCATTTGTAGTGATTTATCTTTCTTTCTCTTTTATTTTCAAAGCTTACTTGCCTATTATTTCCTCATTTAGTAATAGTAATATCTATGAAATCAGAAGAAAATATTTTAATGAAACCCGAGCCAACTATAATTGCCATTTAGAAAAACATAAGTTGATATATCTTGAAAACCATGTATGTCATTAATTTTTAATTAAGATTATTCAATTCTATGTACGAGGGTAGTTTGACAAGTAGTGAGAATGGAAAAGACAAACGAATTTTTTAAATACAAAATAATTTTTATTTTTCAATATATTCTCCTAAGAGAGCAATACTTTTATTCCAACAGTGCTCCAATGCCCTTATGCCATCTCTAAAATGCGATTTCGGAAGGCTTGCAAAATACTCATTTACTAAGATGATAAGCTCGTCGTTAGACGAAAATTTTTTTCCACCTAGTGCCGTTTTCAATTTTGGAAAAAGGTGGAAGTCGGAAGGGGCTAGATCCGGCGAATGAGGCGCATGCGGTACTAATTGGAAATGCAACTTGTGGATTTTGGACATCGCAACTGTCCTGGTATGCGAGGGAGCGTTGTCTTGGTGAAACAGAATCTTTTTCTTTGCCATTCCTGGCCGTTTAGCACGAATCTCAACATTTAATTTTTGTAGAAATTCTGCATAATATTGTCCGTTTATTGTGGCACCCTTCTGAAGGTAATCAATGAGCAAAATGCTCTTTGAATCCCAAAAAATTGGTGCCATTACTTTGTTTGTCGATAAAGTGGTTTTCGCTTTCTGTGGAGGTGTAGAACCACGTTCTAACCATTGTTTCGACTGTTGTTTAGCTTCAGGTGTTCTGTAGTGTATCCAAGTTTCATCGCAAGTAACAAATCACCTACAAAAATCAAC
This sequence comes from Dermolepida albohirtum, assembly GCA_031893035.1. Lineage (NCBI taxonomy): Eukaryota > Metazoa > Arthropoda > Insecta > Coleoptera > Scarabaeidae > Dermolepida > Dermolepida albohirtum. The sequence goes on along the minus strand of JAVIWB010004940.1, from coordinate 38,157 downwards.
CGGATTCCGCTTATAAAGGTCCAAATACTCATTGGAAATGCGCAAACGAGTGAACTTTTAGTCGTAAGCAATCGCGGCTCCCATCTTGCCGAAAGTTTGGAAAGGCCCAGTTCTTTCGTTAAAATGTGGTGTACGCGTACTGTTGAAACGTTTACCATGTCTGCTATCCCTCTCACTTTGAGTCGTCGATCTTGCGTAATAATATTATGGATTTTTATAATCATTTCCTTAGAAGTCACGACTTTGTATGCTCCAGAGCGCGCTTCATCAACACAGCTTGTTCTACCACGTTTAAATTCATTTACTAATCTACTTATTGTGGTGGATGATGGAGCAGATTCACTTAATGTTTCCCGTAATTCATCTTTTATTTCGGTTACTCTGCTTTTTCCATTTTAACAAAACGACGTGTTGCTTCTTTTTCAATCGGCTGTCAAAAATAAATTAATCAACAGATTTATCTAAATATTGGAATGTAAACATATAAATAGGCAACCTAAATTACATTGCATTTGTTTTACCAATTAAAGCGCCACCTATGTGTCATTCTCACTACTTGTCAAACTATCCTCGTAAAACTATTTACTAAATGCCATTTTCGGTTTTGTTATACTTTCACTTATTACGAAAGTATGTAAAACTGAAAATTTCAGCAATTCTAATTTTTCTAATAGTTCAAAATGCTGACAGTAAATGACAACTCTGGAAATGGTATCAAATACTTCTCGAATTTCTGAGCAACTTTGCTAACTTAGCCAATCCTGTATCTTCAATATTAAGAAAGTTATACATATATGAACATAGAAGAATGGGCACCTGTATATATAAAAGTATATCTTAAATTAATATTAAATAACAATTTAATTTACGTATTTGCGTGGATAAATTCATCTCCGATTGCAATCATATTTTTGCGAATTGCCAATTGTTTTGAACAGCACAGATTTAGTCATGAACTTGAACTTGTATCTGTCCGTTTTCATAATGTATTTTTACATTAGTTTATTGACTACGCAGTCTTAAAAGGGCATTCACTTCATCTACGTATGTATGTCATGAGATGCGTGACAAGAAACATGATTTCAAGTAACTTTAAAATAAAGGAAGAGATTATCTAAGAAAATGGGCTTACATATATTGATATCTTTTATTGCGGCTTTAGACAAAAACTATTTATTTCCTTCTACGTATATTATACATTGTTGTTTTAAAATGTTCCAAAATATGTATTTGAAACTCAAGACAAAAACTCATTTTCAGTTTAAGTTTAATTGCTTATTATGTTTGAATTTAAATATTTTTGTTATTACTATTTTTATGATGTCAGATAATAACGACAATCATAAAGTTATGGATAAACTTTTTTGATTGGAAAACAATTTTAATTTTATAATATATTATATTTTACATTTCTTTCAAAATGTTGGCAGCATGTATAGGATTCGTCAAAAATATATAATTATCAACAAACACAGACGCATTAAACATCAACAATAAGAAATTAGACAAACAAACATTCGTGGTGTAGTATCACTTCTAGAACAAAAATTATTTCAATTTTTTCTTAAAAATATTAGCACTCGTATTTCGCTTAATATTGTCTGGGGGTCATTGAGAGTAATTTCAAGTTTAGAAAGAGGAATATGAAATTAGATTCTTCTTTCTTGTAATAACATTTTGAATATCGCGATTTAGAAATTTAGTTATTTAATTAAAAACGTACACAGAGATTTTAAGTGGTCAAACTCGGTAATGAATAGCTGGTGATAACAGCAACCGCTATTCCTAGAAGTAATACGCCTTAGTATTCGTTTCTGAGAAAAGCAAGCATCGAAGGCCATTACAGAATTTCACTACATACGAATACTGTTCCATTACACTTATACGTATGTATTAGACGGAGATTGTCTTTTTTTCTAGAATACATCTTAAATTAATAAATAAATATGTGTGTGAACTCAATTTTCGAATTATAGCACCGCTCGTCCATATGTTTAAAAATGGCTAATCCTTACAGGTTCAATGATATTACCATCAAGCTCGACGTTATGAGGCACAACGGCGTCTTGCTACTTGTAAGAACAGGTTTTCTCAGCATTGCTGACCTAATCGCTAAAATAGCCAACAACGAAATTGATGTCATATTTAACATCATCGTACATATTTGTCAATAATGAAAGGTTGTCTCCATAAAATACATATCGTGTCTGGTCTATGTAAAGCTTATTTTCATAGATATACAAAATAAAAATATTATAACATACTCCAAAACTTAGCTTTGCGAAACAACTATATCAGACAGTAAATTCAAGGACTTTTTGCATCTTTTCTTTTTCAAAGAGCTAACCTATAGGCGGAAGCAAAAGCCCCAGCAACACCACAAATGTTTTTTTTATAAACACGGTCTAATCAAATCAAAATAGACTATCTGTTCACCCGCTTCAATATAATTCAAAGCTAGTTTCCAAAATGAAATGAAAATACCTTAAAATGAATTCCTTCCTACAAAATCTATGTTAATAATATTATGTTCATAGATAAACGTTTCAAAGTACATTAGTAATTGGTCTATAATATCAGTAGATAGATATAGCCTCATCAATTTTCAATTCCTCTGCAAAAATTCCTATGTATGTAATATTCTCCTTAAAATCAATCTTTTTAAGATATAGTTGTTTGTAATTACAAGCAGTTGTGTATAGAAAATTTATATTTACACTTTCTTATTTGTTGCTCTTAGTATGTAATAAAATTTTTTCGGTTGCGGTTGGTGTCTGAATCAAAATTGAGATATATGTTTATTAAGTATCAGATTTCATAAAGGTTAAATAACACAAAAAGACAGATTTGTTACAGAAAGTATTTTTTATTCGTGTCAATTGTGCGTAGTCGACATTCTACTAATGTAAAAGTTTCGCTTTTATTTTATGTTCTAAAAATTCAATCTAATCAAATCTAAACTAGGAGGAAAACAAACATTAGTAGAGACATATACGGTAGTTGAGATGAAAGTTCTTGTATTAATGTTAATTCTTCGTGTACTATTTTTAGGCGTTTCGGTCTTCTTTGTTTTTTATTGCGAACGAATAAAAGCAGTATTCTTTCACAATGTCTCGTGGTGCGATTACTACATTCTCAATTGCTATAATTTTGTTTATGTTATAATAATTGTAATAATTACGTAACTCTGAATTTACTTTTTAATGGAAAAATTAAGAAAACCGAAATATTCAAAAATAGTAAACCAAAAATTAGAAATTAAATGGTCAAAGGAAGGAAAAACAAAATAAATGAACAATACCAATAGTGAGAGATCAAAGAATTGGGATATTTAATAACCAGAACGCTGGAAAATAAATAAGCTAAAAAAGTGCTATTTGGCGGAGAATGGGGTAGAAGGAAGAAAGGACGCCCCAGCAAGAGGTAGGTAGTTGAAAGAAGTATAAGACGAATAGAAAGGAGTTCAAATGTGGGTGTAGCCAATAATAATAATATCCATTAACGACAATAAGGGTTTTTTTAATTTGCTTGTTGTTTCAAAGATTCCGTTTCGTCTGTGAATAGTTTGTAAATCTCCAAATACTTGAGCATCTTTAAATTTTTTCTGACTTTCTTTAATAGCTGAGACTTTTTTCGGCTTTGATCGTAATATTAAACGACTTAGTTACTGAAAATGTTTGCAATAATTAAACGCTGCCTGTAATCTTGTTCCCAAACATCTAAGTATTGACTGTAATGGTTGAGGGATGCTTGAACATTGTTTGTAAAATTCTCGAATTTGTTTTGGGGATTTAACAAAAATGGCTTTTGTGTGATCAATTAAGTAATTTGGATACTGTTATCCACCTTGTGATGCTAAGCATGAAGTTTACTTGTTATACAAAGGGTACTAGGAAAGTTTGCAATACAGCTTTGTTTATTTAATTTTTTCAAAGTAATTTCCTCTACACTCAATACACCTCTCCATCCTCCGAAACCAATCTTTAAACCAGTTCTGCTAAGTTTCACTAGGTAGTAAAGTATACTCATTGTCCCAAGCCCCCTTTTAGCTTCATTTTCACATTCGAGAACAGTGCAAAGTCGCAAGGAGCAAGATTTGGACTGTAAGGAGGGTGCTCGAGAAGTTTCAATCCTGTCGTGATCAAATATTCAGTGCAGGCTTTGGCACGATGAGCTGGAGCATTATCGTGATGGAGGAAGCAGATCTTCATTCTTGAATTTAGCCGTAGATTCTTCATAGACCCAATGACTTTAGGCAGGCACTGTCCAGTATACCACTTAGCTGTGACTGTCTTCTGTGCGTCCAAAACGACGCGTTCCACAATTCCACTCGGTTTGAAAAATACAGCTATCATTTTATTCTTTACAGATCGTGATTTTCTGACAACAACGGGTGGTCGGCACATCGTTATAGTACAGCCAAGTCTCATCATTTGTCATGATGTTGTTCACATACCGGGATTGTCCCTTATTAAACTTTTTTAGCATCTCCCGGACCAAGTCACACGTCGTGTCATCTGCTCTTCAGTCAGTCGAAGCGACACCCAGAGAGAACAAAGTTTCTTCGCCTGTAAATGATCATGCAGAATCGAACGAATTGCTGGTGAATTTAGTCCTGAAGTACCATCTGTCTGTTGGCAGGTCACTCGCCTGTCCTCGCCAAGCATTTTTCTCACAGTAGTAACGTTTTCTTCCGTAACCGACGTTCGTGGACTTCCCGGCCTCTCAGCATCCTTCACAGTTAAATTTCCTCTTTGGAATTCTCTACACCACCTGAATATCATCGTGCGATGTGAATAAATATCACGTAATGCAAGATTCTCACTGTTAATGAATAACTGAGCCCAACGACATGGCGCGGCGGCTACTATGCACGTATGAACATGTCTCAACATGCAGCAACAAGCAGCTTCCTATGATTCATTGTTGCGTCATATTGTAAAACTGTCCTAGTACCCTTTGTATGTATTAATTGCTAAGATTATTTTTAAGAGAGTGGCTCATACATAAAAAATTGTGGCGCCACCAGTCCTAAACATTTTGATCTGTTGGCAGTTAAAAGTTGGTCAATATATTTAGCTCTACACTCAAAATGGCTTCGCTAATATATTTTTCTAACAATTTTTTACTACCTAGTAACGATGATGTTGGTTTAAAAGGTTTTAGTTTCGTATAATAACATTGACAATAGAATCTTTTTTAGAGTCTCTATAATAACCACAGTTTTTGTTTTATTTAAATAGTATTTAATATTGTTTCCAATATCTACATGATTTCGTATTGTTGCTCGAGATGGTAGTTTCTATTTGGGATTACGTGTAACCCAGAATTTACGAAATTGTTTGTTAAACTTGTTTGTAGTACTTTCTCTAGTAATTGTAGCGCTATAACAAACTCCTGATATTAATATACTATGCACGAAAATAACAATATAGCAAGTACTACGGCTGTTCTTACCGACTTCACGCGATGTACTAAATTCACTCTCTGAATTAACTAGGCGTACACGTTCTGACTCCCAACGACCTTAATGCGTCGGCAAAAGTTGGCAGCTTATAACAAATAAGATTTGCTTTAAAGTTTGTAGTAAAGGCCATATTTTTTTTATTCATATCAGCCGGTTAGTACAATTTTTGTGTATATTGTACATTGATAGCGGCGTTTCTCAGAATTTATAGGCTCACCCACGTATAATTTCTGTAATTCGGTTCTGAATCAAATATGTAAATGTTTTTTATTGTTCTTGTTCATTCGACATTCAAGAAGGTAACTAATATTTATGTACATATATATATATATATATATATATATATATATATATATATATATTCTATTGAATTTAAATTGGTATACATGTAACACAGAGGTATTGTTTTTTAGACGAATTAATACAATTTTTATTATGTAAATACATAATAATAGAAGGGACATTTCAATATTTATGATGAACAATTAATTAATATAAACGACAAACATAAAATGAAAATAGCTTTAATAACAATAGAAATAATTCTTATAAAGCTTATGTTAATTATTGTATGAATGTGAGTAATCATAATTCAATTATTTATTTCAATAACTTTTAAATAATGTCACAGACACTTAATATAAATGTTTTCTGATAATATTGTTTGTTAGGCTTTCTGAATAAATGGAAGCTTACCCTATCGACCTATTTTTTGATTATCCGACGCAATTTTTAAAACATATCTAATGTGATCCTGTACAAATATCCTTGACTGCTAGTCAAATTAAATAACTTTATGTCACAGGAAAGATAAAATGATTAAACTATTTATATTTATCAGGTTAACGTGACGTTCTTTTAGTACGTGTGTTGTAGAATTCGGCAATTGTAGTAGACTTGCTTGCCGAGACATTTAAATAATGAATGAGTTTTTATGCGCCAGTGAATATGATTTAGACGCAGCGACCACTCAAAAGACTGCGCGCACATTATGTTTGTATACATACATATATGATTGTGACTACTCTGATATTTTTTTAATTAATATAAATTCAACTTTCAACACCAAGTCGATTTTTTTAATTGTACACGTTTGTGAATTTCAAACAAAAAATAAATCGAAGTGTTTGCGTAACATCAGATTTGTAAATCTGTATTAATTCTCTTCGAATCCGCTTCAAGATAATATAATAATTCCGCCATACAGGTATAAATTGTTCGATTTACTTGTATTAATAGAATTAATCAGACGACTTTAACAACGCCAAAATTGTAGAAACCACGTGCTTTAGTAGTGTGAAAAGGGCGTCATACAATGTAGTACGAACGTAGTAGGGAGCTTGAAAGAATGGTGGTCCAGCTATTGATCCATTTGCATCCAGAGTTATACCGCTTGCGCGCGAAGAACGCGGGGTTGTCGCCGCTGTAAACGTGAAGAGTTCACTAAGAGTTCGACCCTACGTGGTGATAGTAGAGACACTTAACACATAAACGTAACCATGGAAGACGAAAAGAAACACGAAGATGAGATCACGTTGAAACCGAAAATGACCTTACTGAATGGTATTACAGTTATCGTAGGTAGTATTATCGGATCCGGAATTTTCGTATCTCCTGCTGGAGTTCTTATGCATACCGGAAGTGTAAATGCGTCTTTAGTAGTATGGGTAGTATCAGGAGTATTTTCAATGGTAAGTACGTTTTTTACTGAATATTTTTTGTAATTTTTATGATTTTAATTATTTTAAACACTTTTAAAAGTAATTTAAAAATAGTTTTACATACATATATTTCTCGTGCAGGAATTAGTTAACAGTATTTTTAAGTATAAAACTTTACCAAATCTTATTTACGGTTAACCTTACACATTTATATGTGGTTATTGACAAGTTAATATTAAACTAACCACCGAAATTATTGCGTCATCAAATAAAAAATAGCTAGAGCATGTTGCTTTACCTTTACCTTAAAAAATTGAAAATATGCGTTTTTTTTTGCTTCTTAAACTTTTACAGATTATCTACGATAGTTATTGACACATTGAAACTAAAACTATCCTTTTATCCTTAAAGTACACGATTTGCTTAGGACCAATGCAATACATTTTTCGACATGTACCAGCAATAATGTACAGACACAGCGAGTAAGATCTTTATTGATATTTTAATATTTTCTATAATAAAATATTACAATGCGGATATAATTACAACTACTGTATTAATGAACTTCGCTTTTAGAACTTTTCTTACAATAAATTATTATAATTATTATATCACATTATTAAAAAACTTTTTTATAAATAGATTTCAACTTAATTGTTTTTTGTAAATTCGGTTATAATTTTTTTCATATTCACTACTACAGAAGCTTCATAAATTCAACTAATGTGGAACTTTCGACTACTAATCGAAACCGCTTTCATATTATTATTTGATTTTAAACAAATTTCACTAGAAAAATTCCTTTCACATTATTTTATTCAAAATTGGACTTATATACTTACATATGTACGTTTATTTATGTGCATACTTTATTAATATTCATTACGTACATTATTAATATTCGACAACATGTACAACTGAAATCTAAATCTAAAGAGCTTAATATATCTTAGCATTTGTGCACGGATTATGCCTCATATGTGTATATGTTTGTACGTACTTAGAAATTAGAATTAGAAATAATTTTATAGACTTCAATATAGAAGTACTACCATAGTCTCCGTTATATAGTGAATAAATATTAATCGAAATAATAAATAACATACGTTATTTTGTTATATGTTTTCCCATAGTATGTACGTTTTCTATTCGCACTATATACAGGTGTTCCAAATTAATTGCGCATCATACAATTAACGAAGAAATAATTGAATCAAGAATTTTCAATATTAATGAACGTGAAAACCGATATATGATTATTCTAAAATACTTATTAAATTGGTTATCACATTGGTTTATGTTAAATACTCAGCTACCACTTTATGTTTAAAGAAACTTTATGCGCACTTTTGTGACAAATTTGTATTTTATCAGTTGTTAAATGTAATTGCAACAGAGTGCAAATGAAGGCGTAATTGAAAGTTTCTTGCATATACCACTTTTAATGTGCGTGTGCTCGTATTTTGTATTTGGCCAATAAAATTACTTTTCATTTACAGAACGATTATACACAGTCTGTCTCAAAGAAAACGGAACTTTTTTAAAATGAAACCAAAAGCTTACTGTTTTGGTAGAATGCATTTATTTAATTCAAAGTAGTCGCCTTCGGCTTCAGTACAACGTTTTGCACGGTTAAGTTCATCTTTAGAGATGTCCTTCAAGATCGCTGTCGACGCCTTTCTAATAGATTTGACGTAAGCATAACGCTGTCCTTTTATCCTTTCATCGGCGAATGTAGTTTGGAGAATAGATTGAAATCATGGCGGGGGGAGGGGCACATACGGTGAATAATATAGCGATGGGATGGTGCATTATCATGTAAGAAACGCCAGCTACTATTTTTACGATATTGGGGGCACACACCAAGAATACCCACCAAAAGACGCTTCATAACACCAAGATAATATACAGCATTGACTGTTTGACTAGTTGGTACAAACTCTTTGTGCACTATGCTTTTCGAATCATAAAAACAAATCAACATTGTCATCACTTTTGACTTTGGGTGCCTCTTTATAAAAGTTTGACCCTTGATCTCTGGATTATATAGAAAACACCACGCCAATTACAATAGAATGCTTGAAGTTTTCGTCCTTTTTTGAGTATTTAATCAAGTCTATACAATGTTGAATTGGGAGCAATTTTTGACCATCAGTTAGCTTGTGTGGTACAAACTTTGTACAAATCTTTCTCAGTCTCAAATGCTATGTTGAAATGTAATGAATCGAATCTTTGGAAATATCTAATTCCATTTCCATATATTGCAAAGAGGATTTCGGCTGATTTCTGATAAATTCACACACAACTTCGCTGTTACTCTCCGTAACCACAGATTTCTTTGCACCAGGATGGTCATCGTTATTTATATCCGTACGATCGTCTTTAATCGTTTATACCACGCATATGCACTCGTACGTGATAAACATGCATTACCATATACTTGTTTCGTCAAATTGAACATTTTGGTAAGTCATTTACCGGGTTTAAAACAGAACTTGATACTTGCTCTGTGTTCAAAATTCATTTTTCGACCAATGCCAAACACACGCATTACTTTATATGAAATTTATCTGTTTCTAATGATGAATAATCAATGCCTCCCTCTCTTGTCCAATACAAAAATGTATTGAACGTTAAAGCGCTTTGTCGTTCAATACATTTTTGTATTTGACGAGAGAGAGTGGCAATGATTATTCATTATTTTTCTGTATCGAAATGATATGATAAACTCTACGAAGGAATCGTTCGTTTATGACACAAGCCTGCCTGAAGATGGGTGATTCTCTGAAACATATGTAATAGACAGGGTATTATTAATATTAGAATGATTCCTTTCAACATGTTCCTAATGATGCAAATGTCATGTCAAGTTCCATTTTCTCTGCGACAGACTGTGTAATTACATTTAATGACAAAAAAACACAATGATAAACCAATAGAGCTAATAGTATGTATAAAGAAAATACAAATCAACCTGGTACGTAGACTTCCGTGGTCGTGGTCCATACTATATTCTTCTGGGCTTCCAGGCTGGAACCGCGTCACCGAAAACTGCAGAAACAGCTTCAGTGCAGTGGTTGAGCCCTGAAGATGTCCCATACGAGTGGGTACGAAACGCCGGCAGTTATACCAGTGGCGCGGTGCCAGCCCGGAAGCCCAGTCGAATATAAAATACGAATGAAGTTAAGCAAACCGAATTATATACAATATATTTTAAAATAAATTGCAATTTAAGAAACTCTAATTTAAGAATATTTCGGAAGATGGTTTCCTTTTTGCTATAGTGTCTAATTCAGAACTCGAGCATGTTTTTTTTTGTTGTGAGTTATCGTTGTGTCTGACCGGATTAAGATTTATGATTATTTGAGGCAACTATGAACTATCATTGCGACCGTTTAAAATCTATTGTGACTCCATTATTTCTTCTTAGTATTTTGGGTTCTTTGCATACGTTTGTTAAGATCGGTCTGGATTCTAGCTCTTTTAGCCCCTATGTTGTTCTGTTTCACTAGCTTTTGCATTTTAGTCTTAGAAATTCCAGATTACTTAGTACTGATTCAGTCTCCCCACTCGACATCAAATTTACTTTCTCTATGATGTTCACGTTTAAGGCTTTATGTATCATCATCTGTATAAATGACTCTGGTCTATTTTTAACTTCTTGACTTGTTTCTCCAATGGAGAGTATTGTTCTTCAACCTCTCACTTTTTTTTATCTTTTCTATTCCCGTGAGTAGTAAGGAAAATAACAGTCATACTGATCAGAACTTGCTTGACCAAATAAACCTAAAACAAGAATGTTGCGCCTGGTGCCCCCAAGGAAACTACCGCACTTACCTGTAGCCACGCAAATCTCGGTACATTGCCTTATACCTTAGAGTTTTGGATTTAGCTTGGGTTCCATAGAAGTCCTAGATCTCGTACTTAAACACTATCTCAGAGAACCTGAGGGTATGTCATTCCAAATGACATCGCCTTAAAATTATTTATTAGAATAGATAAAGGGAACTTAAGTAATAAATTGGATTTAGCGACAGATTAATAAAAAATACAAATATTTCTTATCCCAAACTAAGCCATGGTAAAATTTATTTATTACAAAAGATCAAAAAAACCTACTAACCGAATGAAGAATTTTATAAAACAAACTAAACTAGATCTAGTTCTTCCAACTGCAAAAATAGCATTTAAAGACTAGATAATAACATGAAGTGGTCGACGTTTTCCTGAGAGAAAATATGATTAGACAATTGTGTATCATAAATCCGAAACACATTTTAGCAGATGCGACTGTTAGGGTGTGGACTAGTAAATAACAAATTAGTAGAAGCAATCATGTCGTTAATATCCTTGATAAATAGATTTAAAGAAAGAGGTCCATTATTTGAGCCCTGTAGAACACCAGAAGGTGCTATATAGTTGTTTGAATGAAAATGATTAATGTGGGTGTAGTGGATACGTTTGACTAAATATGGAGAAAAAAATTGATTAAGCCTACATTGAAACCAACAGTCCTAAGTTTAGTAGAAATAATATTATAATCTAGCCAGTCGAAAGCTTCAACGAAGTTGGTGTAAATGGCATTCACCTGATCTTTGCGATCAAAACATGAGATATATAACGCATACGCCATAAAATTGGGAGTTGTGGATCTTTCTGAAATAACGCTATACTGTGTTACACCCACGAAGAGACGTAACACATTATATCTTCCTAGAGAGACAATATTTAAATACTTCGCCGAAGTTAAATAATAAAGTTATTGGTCTGTATCTAGAGAGAATAGAAATTGTATTCGCAATCTTTCAGATATGCGGAAATGTAGATATTTTGATAGAAAGGTAGTTACGTGCGACTAAATACAATAGTTATGTACTAGTTGAATCACTTACAAATATTTTTTGGAACTGCAGATTAATTAAAGTCTACTATTGTGTACGCAAACATATGTATTTGTACTTTATCGACTGTTCCAATTTGAATGTTTACATTTTTATTTTAAAGACAGCTTAAATAATAAATTATTCGAACAAAATTTATTTGTAATTAGCGTCAGATTTATAAATTGTTTATTATTTCATTCTGACGACGATTGCTAGTCTTTATGTTTACAGTGATAATATTATTGATATTTATACTTCTAAATATATTCTACAAGGCAAATCAGGCCAGAACTTCGATAAGTTTCTAGTATCTTCCTTGTTAATAAAACATTGGAAGTGTATTTGTATATGAAATTATATTACAATCAGTTCCGAAGGAAGAAATTTTAAATGTCAATAAATTTTGGGTCTAACAAATTAAAATATAGACATACTATGTATCTAATTTATAATAATAAATAAGTAAACTTTTCTTTGTGTGTCGTATGATATTAAAAAAGAACATTGATAATAACGTAGTCATATTTTTAAGCGTGATTTTTTTGTCATTTATGTCAAACTAGAAACAATGAATTACCTAATGTAAAATCATGATATTTTGGTTGATACTTTGCTGGTACACCATGTATATATTTTAATGGCATATAAAGGTTATTAATCGAATAAAGAAAATCAATTCCCTTCAATGTTATTATATACAGAAATTATATTCGAAAGAAATTTAAACTGGAAGTATTGAGAATGGTAAAACTTGAAAAGATTAATTAAATTTAGTAAAAATAAAATCGTGTATATTGCTTCATACATTTATTATTAGTATAAAAATGATATTTATTTCATTATATAGTATGTAAACATCTATCGTTTGCAATTTAAATAATTCTAAAACATGGAATGTATGAGTAAAACAATATAAAATTGTGCAGACGTGTTAAAAACATCTGTTGCGTAAACTGAAATAGTAATGTAAAAATTAGTTTATATAAATTAAACAAAGTAAATTATTAAAAAAATAATAAAAATAACAACCCTAAGAAACAGAAATTTAAAAGATACTATAAGACAGTACCATTGCTATTAAATTTGCCTACTTTAAAATTATTTAAATTGTTCAATATATTGCAATAAATACCCTAAATTTATTTTTGCAATGTTTGCGCAGACATACAGTCTGTACGGAAAATATGTAAAAGAAGTTGATATTTTGAGTACACTGAATGAAATACAAACAAAAAATAAATATAAAGTCTAAATATAACTAGGTCTAAATATATTCATAAGCATTACAACTAAAAAGGAGTTCAATCGCTTTTACCACCAGTAATATGTTGATTTGTTTTCTATTTTACTTACTTTGTTACTTGACTGTTTTAATGTTCATACAGTCAGTCACAAAAGTGTCCGTACATCCCGTGAATGTTGAATATCATCAAATGTGAACATTCGGCTGTAATAAAATATATTTACTTTCATTTAATAACATTAAAAAAACCTTTAAAAATCTCTAATAACCATATGAATATAGTTACTACTTACAACTATAAAAGAATTTGCTAAATATTCTAACATCGAATGTCACAAGATGTACACTTCATTTTTATAAAATATTTCTTTATCGTAAGCCATAAATTTAGAACGAATTCGGTAAATCTTCTTCATAGTGTCAGGTGTTTGTGAAAAATAAGTATTCGATGCATTTATAAGGATGAGTTGTAAATGTAAACACACATATGCGCGAGTTAATAGCACCACACGAAGAAAGAAGCCCTTAGGCCAAATATTCAAATTGATTGAAACGTGTTCTGCAGTGCAAATTGAAAAAAATATTCAAAATATCCTGAACTGCTGAAATTGTATCGAGAAATAGCCGTCCAAAGAATCTAAACGAGCGCGATTAGAGAACTTACAAATGCAATGAGCTAAAATTCATGGATAAGCGCTCTGAGAATAGCCGTACCGATGGAATTTGATCCTGGAAAGTACATTAAGAAATTGTAAAGAGAATTTAAAGAAAAACTGATTATAGTGGAATAGTGTCACGTAAAAGACCCTTCGGTAAGCGTCAGTAAAACATAATTAGCTATTATATAGCATAGACTTACGTGGTACTTTTTCGTTATATCTGGCTATTCTTCAAATTCTCTTTATGTTTTCTTGACTGACTTTTTTGTCCAATATTAAATTCCACTTTGTGTAGTGTTGTGTCTACCCTTGCAACTCATTTTTCTAAAAGCATCAAACGTTTATCTTTCCCAAATACGTGATACTATGAGGTATATTTACTGAATTCGTTCGTTGATGAGGATAATGTGAAGAAAAGCTGTATATAAAACCATTTAAGCTGTCGGTCTTCGATTATCGATGCTAATAGTTACCATTTGTAAGCATAGAGGCGAGTCAATAATGGTGTGGGGATCTATGGAACAACTGAGGTCAGTACTTTAATGTTTATTGAACAGACTATTTGTGTCTATAAATATATTTAGATGTCCTGAAACAATATTTGTATAAATACATATTATTCTTAAGAGATTAATAGATTTTCCACCAGAATCAAAACATGAAACATACAAGCAATACTGTACAAAAATAGTTACTTCACCTTACAATGTAGACTTATTGCCTCAGTTGCTGAATTTATATCTGATTGAATACGTTAGGGTATATATCGGAAAAAAAATTCAAGAACCACAACATAGGTAACATGGAATCATTGAAGAAAGCATTATAAAATATCTTTACCAATTTTTTTAAAAAATTAAATTAAATACAGCCCCAAAAAGACTAGTAGCTGCAAGAGAAGATAATGGAGGTTCAACGAAATGCTAAACATTCTTTTATTTAATTTTAAAAATGATATTTGTGAAGTGTATGGAAATGTTTGTGTGAACAAATTTTCTTTTAATTAATAATAACAGCTTTCATATTCTTATTAGAGCTCGGATGATTTTTAACTTTCATGGACTTCCTTGATTGACTTACGTGTTAAAACAATTGTTATTACTTAGTGGAAATCGACAGAAAATTTATCGACTGTAGCCCCACTACATCATGTTAGTGTTATAATGTCGTACATACATATGTATGTATTATTCAGTATATGTGTAGATATATTGAGTTGATTAATCTTGTTTGTTTATCTAAGTTATGTACGGTCATGTCAAGTCTCCAAAGGTGTTCTTTCAGATACCGTGCGACAGTAGTTTTCATGGCTTGTTTTCGATTAAACAAAGTGCTAATTTTAAATGTTAATAAGCTAGCATACATATATTTTAAATTGTAAATAAGGCAAACAAGTCTTTTATAAAGAAACCTGCATAGTTAAACATTTAATATCAAAATGCATATTTCACCGACAACTTGTATTGGTATTTCATACAATGAAAGAGTAGATGTTTAAGTAATTTATGTGTGTGTACCAATGTATTTTTGAAGGTATATACATATATATGCACACACGAACATATCTATTCGTACATACTTATTTGAAATAAACTGATTTTCGTTAGTTACCGATGGATTTTAACTGTGATGCTGATAGTCAAAAAGTTTCTGTATTGAAGGCTGTTCGGATATTCGCCAGCGATTGTCGGCGATATCGATAAGCTGTAGTGAATGTTAAAACAAGAAAAAAAGAGTATTATATTGTATCAGGTGCATAGTATCACCTATACTTACGTAGTTTTCATTACATCAGCTGCTACGGCAACCCACCATTACGTTAGCCATCTGTAATTCGTTATATAATGTACTACATACGTCCCTCAGTATTTGAGTGGTTAATTTTTGTATTTGTTTAGACAGGTGCGATGGTTACTATAATGGTCAACATTAAATTATTGAAAACTTAGTGCTTTAATTAAGCCGGCGATATTTTTGTTTGCTGTAGTTGCGAAATACATATATCGCTTTAAAAGAAAAATTAATACAGCGTTGTATTACGAATGTATTAAAGGTTAGTATTTCAGAGGCAATGTTTAATGTGAAATATGTAGTTCTGCTGCCTGATACAATTAAGATATGCTAATATACTACGGTTAAAAAATCTGTACAAAATTTTCATCTGCTTCTGAATAAATATAAATTATATCAGATAAAGTATTTTAGAAAGCTATGCAAAGATTGAATTCTATATAGTGGAAAGAAGAAAAACAGTAAAATCGAGAGAAATATTTATAACTAGAATACTGAAATTTGGTCGGCGCGAAACGTAGAAAAGGTTTCGTCGTTGATATGTATGTATGTAATTCAGTGTGCGTCTTCATTCGAAGGTGTTCACTTGTATTGCGGAGTGTACGTTGCATAGAATTATGTCGCGGTTATGTAAGTCTAAAAACGACCATTGTCTAACATAGTAAATAAGTTTATTTGTGAATATTTATAATTTATTGCACTATAGCTCAAAAGTGAAGTGCTTAGTTTGCGATAAACCACTCATGTACTGGATAAAATATGACTGCAAAAAACATGGATAGTGAGCAGCACAAAAAAATGCTGATGCGATTTATGTTCAACGCTGGTGGCGGGTAATCTGATTTGTTTATTAGATAACGAATTATATTACTCATTCTGGAATAAGTACGTGATCTATAAATTACCTATTTCGAGAGCGTAACAAAATTTTGTACTATCTGCTCGCGAACGTATTGGAAATAGAATTAATTCGAAATTGGAAAATAAAAATCTTTGACTATGTATTGACGAAACGACAGGTTGTAAAAAACTTTTATTGTTAATGTCATAGTTCGCACAATGAAACCACTTAAACCATCAACATCAATCTTACTACTTCAAAACTGACGTTAAATAAATTGCAAAATTTGAGCTTTCGAAAGAACAATTCCACTATGTTTATGACTGATCGTGCCGCATGATCTCTCAAAGATGACTAGTAATTTTTTAGAAACTCCATGTGGCATTATGGCATTGTGACAGAAACGATGCAACGCTGTTATCCTGAGCTAAATGGTTTGATGGCGCATATAAAAGCAGTGCTCCTCAAATTCCCTAAACGTATTCGTATTCGTATTCTTGTAGAAATGTGCCAACATCCTCGAACCTCAACATCCGATTTTTACATGCTGAGGAAGATGGTTAAAGCGGCATTTTATTATCTTAAGCATTTCCAAAAAATTAAGACTGTAGTCTTACAATTTAATCCTAAAGAAGCAGCTGCCATCAAGCAAAGGCAAAAGGAATTCTAAGATGCTGAAGTTGCAACAGATTTACAAATAATGTATATATAACAATTTCAAGCGAATAATTGAAGCAATTGATAGACTATAGAATCCTTCCTTGACATAAATTGATTAACTGCAAATATTGGATATATCGCTGCTATCAGCGACGACAAAAATATTAGTGTTATAGCCAAACTAGATATTGTGCTGAAGAAAGATGCAGATTTTGCTGCATTAAAACAAATTTGTCTTGTGATAATAATCAATAAATCATTTTGAATCATAAAACTAAAGAAATAACTATACCATTAAAAACGAAAATAATTTCTACACAGAAGGAAAAAATAAAAACGTAAACTAAACTAAACTAAACGTAAATGGCTTTACTGTAGGAGGAATGAAACAAAAACAGAATTCTAACTTTTATTTCACTAAACGTTCAAGACGATCTCCTGATGCAAACCAGCAATATTCTAATATATCGTAAAGGCTTTGAATATTTGTAATTGTCTTTGTGTTAAATGTTTCCCATATAATTAATAAATTCCTGGTAGCAAGGCTATTATATTATTGGGTCTGTTATCTGAAAAGCCATAAATGCCATGAATGTTGTGAGATAATCCCAGAAAAGTATAATTTATGAATAAATCAGTCGATTTGAGATGCTAATGAAAAAGAGGGAAAATATGCTATATAAATATTCTTTGACAGTTGCAGCATTTATGACCAGGGCACCTGTTGTGCTAGAATCAAATTATGTTTTTGCCTATTAGACTTCATGGAACTGGAATTACGTTATCCTGCATCTAGTTTCTTCAATGAAACACGGACGGATTCTGTTGTTGCCTAACTAACCCAAACGTTTAACTTTTGTGGATACTGAGTGTATATATGTATATATATATGTTCTCGTAACCAATACGTTGAAACGCTTGGATTATGACGATAATGTAAAGGAAACGAAGTTTCCTTGATAATTGAAATATTCTTAATAAAATTGTTATCATTACGATATTCTCTATCTAATGGAAAAATTTCATTCGACTTTCTCAATTTATATGAACGATATATGTATTTCTTAAAAACACTACGAACCATGGTAGTTGAGCCAACTCTTCTGCAATTTTTTGGAAGAACAATTATAGTTGCTCTTCTACGGTAATAAAGACTAGAAGACTGCGCTCTTGCTTTTGTGGTGTCTTGTCTATTCTGTGCTTAAGCTAATATAAACTGCCATACATTTCAAAGTTATTAATTGTGTAACGTACTGTCCCGAAACTAAAAGTACGTTCAAACTTAATTTGAAATTGACGTATAATTTTTCTGATGTTTTGACCAAGATGATGTTTTATAACAAACTAATTTCGTTTATCAGAAAAAATATTGACAATGAAATAGGAAAATAGTAAATTTATAGGGAAGAAACAAACACAAACGTAGCAAAACAAAAAAATATTAAAACTATGAATGAAGTAAATTTAATGTTGAGTAAAAGCAAAGCGAAATCGGTAATAAAATAAAATTCAATTGCGAAAACGTACAGTCGGTATAATACAGAACACAATGAAGAGATTTAAAAATACATTTTTCCTTATACGTCTAGTCAATGCTAGTTTAATTATCCGTTGTATGTGGTGTAGGTAACAATTTTTGTTGAAATGAGTATAGTGTATGTAAAACGTTTCGAAGGAGTGTTTTTATGTTTTAAAATGATAATGGTAACTAGGTATTTACACAAGTCCACAGACTTCGTCTGATCATAGGTAAGGAATTACAAACAAAGCCAAAGTATAGATTTGGGGAAAGCTGCACTACAAAAATGTGGCAAGTTAACACCATTATTACTTTATTTACGAAAAATTGCAATTAACACTTCGTCAGGGATAATTCCAATTAGCTAAGAAGAATTTAATTATTAGTTTAATGACAATTAGAAGTAGATTTTGGTAACATGGTATCGCTTATCGCAGCACAATTATTAAATCCATATTGTATCATAAATATTGACAGGTGTGCATGATCTACGCATAAGAAAATTCCAGCAGAATAGTCCGATGTTGTGATTAGAGATGAGTCATCTTTCTGACCCTAGTCTCTTGGAAGTAAACCATGAACGTATTATATAGCGTGTTGTAAAACAGCATGTGAAGATTCAAGTCTTGGGTTGCTTAACACGCGGGGTTTTGGTATTTTATGTGTGTTTTTCGGTATTATTCAAGTTTAATTAAGAACGAAGACTAAATATCCAGTTCTGTATTAAAATCGGCGAAAATGAAGCAAAGCATTGGTTTTGTTTGTTCCAATCTTATCACGCTAGTGATGATGACGTTACAAATGACACGAAAATTTCCTGCTGCAGAATGTCCAGAGAAACTGACCTCATTACAGGTCTTTTACAGCAAAATGTTATACCTAAGTTATTTGTTTTCTAACACACATCAAGGCAGCATTTACGAGGATTGTCTAGCGATTAGCAAAAAGCTTGGTCTTCAGAAACCAAAGTCAAAGCTTGTTCCATATTGATTAATGAATGACGAAAAATTATATTGAATCAGGTATTGCAACGACATCATTAGAGAGGATCAAACAGACAAACACTTCTTAAAAAACCAGCACTGTTGTTAGTGCTGAAACGTAGTTCTTTCAATACAATACAGAAATTAAATGTTTCTTTTAAGGCACTTCGGTTATTTTTGGGATGAGGATGTAGAATAACAAGTGACTCTTAAATTGCAATATTTACATTTATTACCAGTATGGCCTTATAATACGTAACACTCGGTAGCACAGTAAGTAAGAGTGACTTATTCCACTTTCCTTGCCAAGCTCTGATTATTTTTAATTAGAGAACTTTCCATAACATCTTTCAGTCATGAATTTTATAAATTTTTGAATAAAGTCTATTGAATTTTCAAAGTTTAAAACTCTGTAGTTTTTGAATAATGCCAATGCCGATGTCTGTTGTGAATCTTATTATAATCGGACATGTGCAGGAAATTAGGAAGACAGAGGATGACTGATTTGCAACCTTTCCAAAATAATGTAGCTGTTATTCAATAACAGCTTTTAGAAGCTCGGAATAGCATATTACCGGCTACCATTAATTTGCTAATTTGAAATATGTTTAAAAGGCTAATAGAATGTGTAAGAAACAGAAAAGGATCCACATAGTACATAGGGTACTAGGAAAGTTTGCAATATGACGCAACAATGAATCGTAGGACACTGCTTGTTGCTGCATGTTGAGACATTTTCATAAGTGCATAGTTGCCCCCGCGCCATATCGATGGGCTCAGTTATACATTAGCAGTGAGAGTGTAAAGTGCTTGCGATGGCATCGTGGTCTCGAAATGAGATAAGGGCAGTTTTGCATTATAATTTCGTGCGTAGTTTAAACATAGAGCAGTGCTTCAAAGAAATGACTCTTGCACTAGGTGATGTTCGCATCGCACAACAATATTCAAGTGGTATAGGGAATTCCAAAGGGGAAATTTAACTGTGGAGGATGCTGAGGGGCCGCGAAGGCCACGAACGTTGGTTACGTAGGAAAACGTTACTACTGTGAGGAAAATGCTTGGAGAGGACAGGCGAGTGACCTATCAACAAATAGAGGGTACTTCAGGCCTAAATGCATCAGCAATATGTTCGATTCTGCATGATCTTTTGCACGTGAAGAAACTTTGTTCTCTCTGGCTGCCGCATCGACTGACTGAAGAGCAGAAGACACGACGCATGACTTGGTGCCAGGAGATGTTAAAAAATTTAATAAGGGACAATCTCGGTATGTGAACAACATCGTGATAGGTGACGAGACTTGGCTGTACTATTACGATGTGCCGACCAAAGCTCAAAACAAAGCTTGGGTCTTTGATGATGAGGATACACCTGTAGTTAGAAAATCCCGATCTGTAAAGAAGAAAATGATAGCTGTGTTTTTCAAATCGAGTGGAATTGTGGAACGCGTCGTTTTGGACACACAGAAGACAGTCACAGCTAAGTGATATACTGAACAGTGCCTGCCTAAAGTCGTTGGACTTATGAAGAATGGACACCTGGTTCCTCCATCACGATAATGCTCCAGCTCACCGCGCCAAAGCCTGCATCGAATATTTGACCACGACAGGATTGAAACTTCTCAAGCACCCTCCCTACAGTACAGGTCTTGCTCCTTGCGACTTTACATGTTCCCGCATGTGAAAATGAAGCTAAAAGAGAGGCGGTTTTCCAGTGATGAGGACCTTCTACGGGCTTGGGACAACGAGTGTGCTTTACTCCCTAGTGAAACTTATCAGAACTGGTTTAACGATTGGTTTCAGAGAATGGAGAGGTGTATTGAGTGTAGAGGAAATTACTTTGAAAAAATTAAATAAACAAAGCTGTATTGCAAAACTTTCCTAGTACATTTTGTATTAGTGTTTACATAAGTCGTTACTATTGTATCTTGATGTAATTTTCGTTGTTTTTTATTGATTTACAATCTTTCCCAAATAATGTAGCTCCAATAATATGGTTGATTTCAGAATTTTGGAATAGCATATTATTGGCTATCATTGATTTGCTAGTTTCAAATATGTCTAATAGACTAAGTGAATGTGTAAGAAACAAGAAGGGATCGACGCTTTATTAGTGTTTACATAAATTGCTACCATTGTAATTTTCGTTGTCTTTTTATACATAGTAATACTTTATATATAATAAAATACATCTTTTCTAAAAATTTCATTAAAATTTACAAAAGTTTATTGGGTGTCGATTTATTTATGGCGGTCAGTATATTTAGTAATGTGTTGTGTGTGCAATTTTGGTCAATTTCTTTACATTATTGTTTCGTAGTCAAAACATGCAAAGTATCTAAACGATTTTGTATATTTTGATTGCGATTTAAGTGGTTTTTTACTTTCAATACATAAGTTATTTATGTCACATACATTTGATAAATATATCAGTGAATGTCAAATAAAATGCTATGACCTCATATCTTGCTCAAAATATAATTGCGCGAAATATATTTGTTTGTCTCTTAATATGTAAATAAAACCGGTTTTTATTATGAAATGAGATTTTCACAATGTTTTTATATGTCATATAAGTAAATGATTATCGTAAATTATACAAACATATTGCAGGTGCTTTATTGTAGTCCAAGTCGATGTTGATGTATGTACATGTGTTATCTGTAACAATTACAAAATGATTCTTGCTTCAAATACATTTTTCCTTTTCTCTGCGCAACAGTTTCACATCTTTGTAGTAACAGATTTCGCAAAAAAATGATGCCAATTAAATGACGAAGATGTAATGCTTCACGTATTTTTTATTTTGGGTTAAACTCAAGATACATGTTCATGCGTGTAAAAAATGAAATTACTAATGTCGTGTTTTTGAAGAATTCATTAAAAAAGTTATCATGCGTACTAGTATTATAGGCTTAAGTAGTACACAAATGCAATAATGAAGCATGAAATTAAATTGAAACCAAAATTGAACTTAGTTAACGGCCTTAACATTACAATAGGTACTATTATCGGATCTCCTGATGGAGTTCTTATTGATACCGGAAGTGTAAATGCATCGATCATTGTGTGGATTATATGAGATGTATTGCTAAAATAATTCGTTTATGGAATTATTGTAGTTATATACAATAAATAATTTTCTAAGCAACAGTGATATCTACTAAAGTTCATGAGTATCTTCGATGGTTTAAGAAAAGAGTTTTGCACTAGTCTACAGTCGTTTAGTAACAGAAACCTTTAAGCACAATTAATTCTCAGTCTTCGTCAACGCGAAAATGATTAAATAGAGAATATCTCCGTAAACTATTATAGAATGTTGTTTGGAACAGAACTGGAAGAGATGTAAAAACTAGAGGGAGAATTCTTACAGAAATGATTAATTGTTTTAATGTAAGAAAAAGTTTCTAGGCGAGTATTTTTGTTACTTAAGAGAAAGAAAGAAAATTATTTTAGATAGACTTAGATCGATGGCTAAAGTAATTATCAAAACAGATGCATTATAATTAGCTTTTCTTTTCAGAAACGAAAGTAAACCGTAAGTATTTGTTTTACATGAGCGGGCGGTAACAGCGTGTCTGGCATGCTGTTTCATTTGTTGACGTTTCGCTTACACGTCATCGTCACGTTTCTTGTTGATCTTCCTACTGTCGGGCTGAAACTGAATGACTTCGGAAAGGAGTGATATAGAATTATTCAGGGTCATTCGAGCGTTGTGTTTATGATAGAGTGATATTAAAAGAATGGTGTGTTATGTGTTTTGTAAAAGGTAGCTGTCATTCGAGCGTTGTGTTTATGATAGAGTGATATTAAAAGAAGGGTGTGTTATGTGTTGTGTAAAAGGTAGCTGTCGTCGCAGTTAAGATTGTTAGAATGTTTATGGATTTCTATGGATTCACAGATTTTGTGACCGTATAATATGGACAGAATCAAATTGAATTTGGTGTTCGGTTTTCAGCCCGAGGCTGTGGTCAGAGTTCAATAAAGACGCGACTACAGATCACTCTAACGTTCGATGCTAACAATGATTATGACTTTTTCCACTGTGGTTACTTTATGACCGCAACACTCTATTGATGTTTGTTGCGTATTATTGCTTGCTATTGTAGGATCGTTCTTCGATATGCATCGCTTTGTCGTTCTTCATATATGTGGATGACGTTGGACATTGTCTCGTTTGTTTATATTACTTGGTCTCTTCTCTATTTCCATAACTTCTTGTATGATTCATATCTTGAAGCTTTCACTTGTAGCTATGGTTTACGTATTCTGGAAATTTATCTAGTGATCTGTCAAAGTGGCACTAATGACAAAGTTGTAACCAATTGAGAAATTGTGCTTCTACGTTCTTGTACTTTCATGTTTAGGCATTTATTGGTTTGTTATATGTAGATATCTCTGGTTGTATTCCGTGCACTGAATTTCATAAATACCCTGATTCTCCAAGCTAACTTTATCTTTGGAAGTTTGTTGTAATTTGCCTATTTTCTTGTCGGTTTAAATATTGTTTCGATGTCGTGTTTACGTAATAATTTGTTGATTTTGTCGGTAATGCTTTTCACGTATAGAAATACGACAAAATTAGTTTCTTTATTCTTCTCTGCATTCGTTCTATTGCCTGATGTTTCTTACAATTGGAACTCTGTAATTTAGAGAGTAACAACGCATAGTATTTTCCATTAAATTTACTATTAACATTTCCTTGTCAATCGCAAGTTTTTACGGTATTTCTGAACACGCTCGGTAACCGCTGAGTTTTCAATTACAATTTATTATAAGTAACTCTTTTTGTATTCGACAATTGGTCTATAAATTATATTCTTTTAATCTAAGTCTACTAAATACTGCGGAAAGGACTAATAATAAATGTTACTAAAAATTGGCACCAAAAAATCGTTAGAAAAGCGATCGATATGAAGAAGTATCGAAACTTCAACAATCAGACAAAACTCAACAAAAGATAATAGAATCTTCTGTAAAAAAAATATAACACATGGTTGCAAATTAAACCTTTACCAAATGTACACAATAGTTTTGTCAATTCTGTACATAAATGCACAGAAACACCGTATAATTTTCTTAGTTTATATTTTTCTAAATTGACAATTTTCAACAGAAAAATAAAGTTAATTGATTAATTATATGATACATAAAATCTGTATTGCAGGTTAAAGAAAAAAAGAAACACGATTAAATAAAATAACTTAGAAAAGAAGGAAAATATCCCCCGAAACGTTGTTAATAAGCAAGTCAGTATCTGTTGGCTGAGAACATGACTATGACCGCTTTTTCGTCCTTTTCGTCTCCGGTAGAAATGCTAAAACACGTTTGTATGACGTTGTACTTAGGACAGTTTTTGTATTTGATTTATTTTCCAAATAAGCCAATTTAACGCACAAGTCAAGTTGCAGTTATTATAGATTGTAACCTGTCCTAACTGCAATATCAGATAAACAGTATTAATGTTTCAGAGATCCAATCTTATCTATTAGTAATTAATAAGAACTAAGTGTTTTATTATTCTTAATAGTAGAAATGTACCATAGGGCTTGTAGTATATGTTGGCTCTGACATTTCGTAGAATATTATCCAAATCTTCCTCCAACACATTTACGTATTTATTTGCTTTTAATCTATTCGGAAGAAATATTAATTCTACAATTTGAAGGTTTGAAATGCAAAGCTAAACATTTACAGAAAACTATCTTTGGCGTCAAAATCTCAAATAGCTTTGAGATTCTCATCTGCTAAAAAAGGGATATTGTGACTGGTGAAGAGACCATTTCTTGTGAACATGCATTTGTGACTCCATAAAATAAGGGATTAAATGTTTGGATCTTCTTGAATTTGGTTTAAAATTGTGTTATAAAACATAATTTTTGTCAAATTGCCATGTCCTATAACGATCGTGCTTTTGTAACATGATATGGTCTTAAAAGGCTTTCCGTAAGCTTTGAAAGAATTGTCGTCTTGCTTGGAATGTTCGTTTCCTGAGCTATTTATCTAGTTCTGCAATTAGGATTCAGATGAACGATAATGAACATTCTCTTCTCAACTTGGATCGCACAACGATGTCTTGGTCTACCTGTATCATTTTGACTGGGAACAAATGTGCTTGTTTCACGCAGTCCCCGACTCAAACTTCAAAATTGATTGGTAGATGAGAGTTGCCGATGTGGATCTCATATTGCATATTTGTTTTTTGCCCAGTACGCATTTCTATTGGAAAACCCAAATACCATATATGTACACATCTACGTATTCGCCTAAAGTGTATATTAAATTGCTTGGGATATCACAAAAATGACGTAAGGCAAAATATTGGCATAAAGAGATTAATTACACCAACGTAGTGTTGTGTTATTTTATTTGACAATAAAAACATGGTTTTCCACAAAAAATTTGATATATTTTTTATCGTACATTTTCATCATTGATCGTTTCGTATTTCTTAACGACTGACTTACAACATTTTTATCGTAGGATTGTCGACTCAAAATTAATCATAGTACGAGTACCATCCTACCCGACGATTATTCGT
The DNA here is from genome assembly GCA_031893035.1 of Dermolepida albohirtum. Lineage (NCBI taxonomy): Eukaryota > Metazoa > Arthropoda > Insecta > Coleoptera > Scarabaeidae > Dermolepida > Dermolepida albohirtum. The sequence continues at coordinate 11,912 of JAVIWB010004940.1, read as the reverse complement.
ACATTTCTGACCACCGTAAATACATAAACAAAATGAGAAAGAAAACGGCCGAGAAAATGCTAGTACTAAATTCTTCAAAAAGCTACTCAATTTCCTAGCAAAATGGGATGAATTCAACTGAACTGGTAAAAACTAATGTAAAGCTAAATATGACAGGATATTTCAAATTTAAAGTTACATAAACAATTGCTACAACTATATTTTTTATATAGACACAACAATAAACAACATACTCTAACATTATTTTAGAATACATTCAAATGTCAGAATACTAACGAAAATAAAACGTTAATTAAAAATATGTTTAAAAATCTACATTAGAGTTCCATATTACAATTACAAAAATCGTGTATTTAACATATGGTGTTGAATATTGTGTTCGTCATAAATATACATACACACACACATATATATATACACGCTCCTATATCTGCGACGAAATAGAACCTCGAGCAAAACCAGTTCTCGTTTTAGTTTCTACAATATTTGGGGTTGGATAAGGGTGAGGTCACGGTCGTTCGTGTTGCGTCAGAACTTGTGTTTAATCGAATTTTCCTTCTAGGGAGTTTACGTATGCGAAAGCAATTTTTTCTATATTTTTTAAATTAAAGTCTTTGGTGTTTTGAAAAAAATGACATTAATTATATGCGATATATACTTCTTTACTGTCACGTGAAAAATTAAATTTAATTGAAGACGGTGAAAAGATACTTAAAGAACGGATGCTCATAATTCTCCTCAATTTTGTATATTACACAATTACCTAATTCTCGAAAAAATAATCATCATCCGACGGATATATTATATTTAGTTTTCCTATTATTATAAATTGATTACTTAAAACTTATAAAGCATGAAAAGTATGTTTGTTTACTCCAATTTACTAGTCTATTTATTTTTCTTTATTTCTTTTTCCAAATTTGCATTCATCACTTCATTATAACTCCATATTAGTATATTTATTTAATTACCAAATATAGCTGTAGCTCTTTTTCTTTGCTATTTATTAGAATGTAAAGAGAAGAAATATTTTCTTGTGGAAATTTGATTAAAGAACTTTTACATATTTTGTGAAATTTGCGCTAGTGGCAATAACGTTATTTTAAGACAAATATCTTATGAAATTAGTTGGAGGACGGGCAAAGAGAATAGCATAATAATAAGCAGTCAGTTTTAGTTCGATTATATGTTGTAACGCAGTCAACAGTTTTCGCTTCGAAGCAATATTTTTGTGTGAGCAACGAAAAGGCCCTAAAATAATAATTACTGTCGCAACTAGGTACTTACACAAATCGAAAGACTTCGGTAAGGCGTTATCAATAAACCCAAAGTGTAGATGATTTTCCAAGATGTAGCGAAAGTCATACTGCTACTACAACAACGTGGCAAGCTGAGGCTATTATTAGTTTATATAAGAAACACAAGTTAACACTAATAGTTCAAGCTAGCCAAGAACATAAATATTAGTTTAATGACAATCAGAAGTAGATTACTTGAACATGATATCGTTCATTTAAACACAATTATTAATCCGTTACTGTCCAATAAACATTGACAAGCACGTGTGATCTGGGTGAAAGAGAATTCCAACATAGATTAGTCTTACTTTGTTTTTATTGGTTGATCATCTTTGTGGATCTGGTCACCTGAAATGAAAGCATGGTCAACTGACAGAGAATGTATTATAAGCGCATTGTAAAACATTCTATGAAGTTTCATGTTTCGGGTTGTTTTAATACGCGAGGTTTCAGAACCTTGTGCATGTTTACCTATTTTAAATGCGAAACGATTGGTAAAATTGTATTAAAAAGGACTTCAAAAATAGGTAAAAGTGTGGTTTAAAGATAAGAGTGTGGATTGGATCCTACAAGAAGACAACGGTCCAAAATATCAAAGCAAACTGTGTTTGCTTTGATATTCAGGCGACCACGACGACGTGGTAGCCTGAAAATAGTATTGTATCGATGGATTGCCCTTTGATGTCCCCAGAGGCCGTCTCAATTGAAAATATTTGGGTTTTTATGTAGCAGAAATTCCCTGAGAAACGTATACATACAATTTCCAATGTAATGAATATACGATGCCCATTATCTATGAATTAGGTGGAAAATTTGGTCGTAGTTATTCTTGTTATACAGACTGCAACCTAATGTACACTTATAGAATTAGTCGAATTTTGCTCACTAGGCAGTCCTTGTAGGATTATTAATGATATATCAGTAAATGCTTTTAGTGTATTTGCTTATATAAATAATTTTGAAAATCACTAGTATACAATTACGAATTTCTAATTACAAAAATTATGAAAATTTTAAAGAAAATAATTTTATCCTTTGCCAAAATAGTCTTTTAGTGTTCGTTCCTTTATACGATCGTTCAGTCTTTGTAACTACTTGTCGAAATACGCAGAACGCTTGTTGTTTGCTAATTCATTAAAATCATCAGAAAATCTCTTACAACGCATGAAACTTCTAATAAACAGCAAGATATGGGAATCGTTGGACTGTGTAGTGATTGAACGCCGATTCATGTTTATTTATTTGTTTTTTTTCGATGTAAAACAGATCTTGGATGATCATTACGCAATTTTTCAAGTACTTGATCCTTCTATATATTAATCGACATTTCACGATCTCCAAGAGAAATTACTATAATTGGACCATGGTATCAGAAGGCAACCACGATTAAGTTTTATTGAGTTTTCTTCATTTCTAAACACACAAATAGCCGGTTGCTGGTGTGTATTGAGATCGTAATTGTATATTAAAGATTTGTGATTCATAATGATATTCACATTTTTTTCGAAAATTCTCCATCGAATTTCCCCAACATAAACCTACACTAGTTTATCCCTGCTTCTTTTCGTTCTTTGGTTAGCAAATGTGAAACCGCACGACTTGTCAGATTCCTTAAACTGTTTAAAATCGTAAAAATCATAGCCTAGAAAACATTCCGCGTAATTGCCACATTGTTTATTGAAAGTATATGACTTATAACAATAAAAAATGTATCTTTACATGTTTTATCTTTAACCAAAGAAAGTTGTAACCGGAAACTGTTAATAGAGTAGGCTGTCCATTTTTCGTTATTATTCTTGTTTTCTTGTTAGCGTGGAGAAAAAAACGCATCGGCGTTCTTTTATTGCTCCATGAATTTTTGGTATAAGATGCGTTTAATATTGGCCTGTAATGGCATACAAAAACAATCAACAGTAAATACTTTTTCGAGTCCTAAAAAATTGTAACTATAACTTTGTCTGTGGAATAAATGTCCATACTTGCATTTTCGATAATAATGAATTCTGGTTTTATCAGGCGAATCTCGAAGATGACGCAAGAAACCAAATCGTTTAAGTTGTCTTTATAACAGAAAATTTAAAGTAGGCATTATAGCCGATTGATGGCGAATTACTGCCGTTTATACCAGGGTCTGAAAATCAAATTCGATGGCCGTTGGCCAGAAAACTTCTTCGAAGCTTTTCTTGTCATTTCAAATGAATGCCGGTACACCATGAGCGCTGGCGTAATATCAAGACCATGAGTTAGGTCTGCCAATATTCTTTGTAACTGATGTTATGCGTTGGGAGGGTGAAGGCATGTAATTATTATATTAAAAAAACACGCACGCGAGCAGAAATGTCTATCAAAGGAATTTTTATGAACTAGAGGTGTGAGAGATTTAAAATTAATATCTTAATAGATAGACAAAGATAAAGAAAAGTGGAACTAACGCATTGTAAGATGATCGATTGGCGGAAATTGTGAATAATCATTCCAAGAATAACTACACTGAACAAGTAGTGTATCTAGGTCTTGTAAGTGCTAATTTGTATGCACATGCAACTTCTTCGTCATTATCTTAGTAAGTGTAAAATACTATCGTTTTTACTGAATTTATTAAAATTTCAATACTCTCCTTTCTAAATTTATTATCAAGCTTTAGATTTTTTAGCTAAATTAGTGGTATATATCTGCAACGCATAATGAAAAAATCTCGAAAATTTTTCGCATTTTATATCGAAGTTTTACAAGAATTTACGTTTATAAAATGATTTTACATACTGCTAATTTAAGCGATTCATTCTGAAGTTTCTTTAACGTTAGGTTGCTTTACTACAGTATTACAAAATTCTTTTAAAAGAATTTCAGTAGATAAAGATAGTCATAATAACAACGTTATTATATTCATATATCCCCTTTTAGTTTTTATTTTTAATCGTCAGTATTTTCTCCTTTTTTTTGAGAATTATGTTGATATTCCTATTTCTTACTTTTTAAATATTTGAAGAAATATGTGCATATATTTACATCGTTCTACTTTTACCTAATGAGAAGCATACCATAGTACTTTAATTTTCATACGAAACGAAACAATTATTACTGTTTGCGTTTGTTTAGATATTTCGGTTCTAGAAATTATTTTTTAAGTTCTTCATTAAAAAATAAACTAAAAAAGTAACTACTATTATACAACTTTATTTTATATTTAACCTTCCAATTATTACATAACTTTATTTTATATTAAAATCGTTCAAAATTATATGTTTTCATTTTCTGTGTATGATATAACTTTATATATTCTTTTTATTTAAGTGACACTGGTCCTGTTCTTTAAAATTATAAATGGAGAGATATCTTTTTGTGTTGCTGTTTCTCATTATCTTTTTTTATTGAATGTGCATATGTAATAAAAGTGGGTAAGATAATTTTTTATACGTTTTGTTCTCTCTTAATTTACTTATAATGTGTAAGATGTAAATGAATGATGTAATTAGATTTAGATGCTTTTATACTAAATAGGTTAGATTGATTGAACTGTAAATAGATATAAGATAATTCTTTTCTTCTTCACCTTCTATGAGGTATGTTCGAAGGTTTTGAAGGATGTGTGTAAACTATTATAGAGTGGGTTAAGTGCTTGTCATGGATTGGCATTTTGTATATGTGCACTTTGTCATATCTCGCAAACCTATTTTATGCCGCGGTGTTTAGTGTCATTGTTTACCAACAAGGGTATGTTTGTGATTGCTTGTTTTTGGGTGAAAATGGTTGCAGTATTTCCAGGTTGAAAGTACTTTCTGATCCATAAAGTTAAATCCCATATGTCGAGATTGGCTAAATATTACCTTGCAAATCAATAATTTTCGGTGACAGACACCTAGTGTCACGAAGTCAATAGTGTTTAACAGTGAACCTCAATCCAAAATGTTTTTCTTTCCCAATATATGAAGTTGTCATATTAAATATCTTGACAAATGTTTAATATGTTTCTGTTCTTAGAATGCACCTTGTTTTTATAACAAGAATTCAGATTCCAAGATATTTGAAGTTTATGTTTGAAATAGTTCTTGGTTGTTAAACGCTGTCAGTGTATATTTGCAAAGCGTAAATGTATCATGAATTGATTTGTTTGCATTGGTTTTTATTCGCCACTTTGTCATCTAATACTGGATTTTGTTCAGTGAAAAATCTTTAGGACGTATTTGTAGTGGTGTTGACTGTAGCAAGTATATCGTCTATAAAGAGCTGGTACATTACAGACACAAAATTATTTTCCTATGGTACTCCTGACTCAAATGTTCTTAATTCGGAAATATGTGTTTATTATGTATGAAATCAATAATTTATAATATCTAGTTATGAGGTAATTTTTTGTTTTAAATTAAATTAGAGCCAATGATGCCAGAGCTTGTCGAAAACTAAAATATCTATAAATGCAATCGAACAGTATTCTTTTTCGTGAATTGCTGCCGACTAATACGTGTATCTGTTCACTAATCCCGAAAACAGGTGGTGTTTATGTATATATACTTAATTGGTTTTATTATTTAATAAAATTTTTGTATATTATGATCTCTAATATCTTCTCTGTGATTTACTGTTTGCGTTCTTCTTTATGTTACATCTTCTTTGCTAATCTTTTGTTATATTTACTTCCGATTGTATAGTTTGTTCGAATTTTATTTAAATAATAAATTATATACATGCTTTTATAACAAGAATTTATATCATTTAAGTATTATTAAATCAGTAAACAATAGTAATAATTTATCATAATTAATACTATAATTCCTCACCTAAATAAAGTCGTGTGTTTAAAAAAATTATATTTCCATTTACTGTGAGAAATAAATCTTGGTTCATGTATCAGTGAGAATGGATACGATTTTATATATACATATTAAGGGAGATATAAAATTTAATTTCCTTTTTAATTTTTATTACGATAATGCAATTTGATTTTATTCGCATTTATTGTAAATACAATTAGTCTTACTTTTACTGAACAGAAATTAATCAATAGAAGTCAAGTTTTCAGTTTCATAAGTTTCATTTTGTATAATAATAGTGGTGTGTATGGTCATATGGTAAAATATATTTTCACGATCGTTAGTCGCAAACACACTGGTTGCTTTCGAAAGATTAAATATTATTGTCGACGTCTGTAGGAGGGTAGTCAGAAAAACTTTAAGACTTAACATGAAGATGGCATTAAAATATTCTGATAATATAACTGCACATGTATCGAAAAATACAGTTGAAAATTTCGAGCATATTGGATGTATCAATTAATAACTATAGGTGAAGGTTTGATATATTACTATATTCTTGAAACAAAAACAAGGTCGAAACAGTGGACCACGAAGAGCGAATCGGCTTCAAAGCAGGCGAAAGTTCTTTCATCGGTCGTAAACGTGAACGGGACTGTTGTTGGAATAATCATTGAGTTGTATTAATTACCTATCTTGAAGAAGGGAAAACATTGGTGAGGGGGCTTACTACATTTTTACATTACAAGCTAAAAGCAAAAATTGCGAAAATACTTGCGGCTTCAATGATCTTCATAGCAAACATTTATGAATTGGATTTCGAAATGATTTCCCTGGTTCAAAATTTCGCTCGGAGGATAGAGGTTTCATCAAATGATCACATTTGGAAACGTCTATTTTATTGACCATAGTGCCAACTACTATTTGGACGGATTAAAAGTTGGGAGCTTTTTCTAGAAAAAGTGTACAGACCTACGATGAGACTATGTTGAAAAATGAAACTGGCTTTGATAAAAATAATTGTTTCTGCGTTAGACTGGAATCTTTCTAAAACCACCCTCATATATTTTAAATGTAGTTATTAAGAACTAAGTCCTGAATATGATAATTATAATTTAATAAGGAAGTGGAACAGAGTTGAGTGTGATTGTAGTGGTTAGTGGGAACGTGTTTCATGCTTACTTTGTTGTTCTTTGTGCATTCTTTTATTGTGGAATGTAAAGGAAAATCCTTAATGTACGTGTAAGTGTACTTAATTACAGGCAGCGTTTGAGTTTTCTTTGCTAAAATTCACACGATACTTTATTTCGAGTAGCTTTAACACTGTAACAATGGTACTCATTAAAGTATTATTCCAATATTAATAATGTGTTTGGGGTTAAGTTATTGCGAAATTTTTTCCTTTCTCACCTCTTTCCTCCCATCTCACTTCTTGTTTCATTTCCCGGCATTTTATGATTTGTTTCTCCACTGTATTTATTACTTCTCCGTCCATATCCTTTTCGATCTTCCCCTTTTTCTGTTTCTGCATATTAGTGCTTCGTACATCCTTCTCATTACATTATTCAAATGTTAACATTTCAAATCAAAAATTTTTACTATACCTTACTCACACATTTTTCAATATAATGCATATAATCAAATACATATGTACTAGTCGAGAATTTATTGTACTTTACTAGGTACATATGTACGTCGATATCTTTCTTATTGCTATTATCTTAATTACTAAAAGTACTAGTTAGCCTAGGATCGATCAAATCTCATAACTATCTAAGATAAGCTACTTGATTTATATAAACGGGATATTGTTTGATTTCTTTTGTTCGTATCATGTTTAAGCAAATAATTTGAAAATGACCTCATAATTATTCTAGCAAAAATCTATTTTTGGTCAAATTAAATCCAATAAACCGTAAGCTATAATGCCGAACTACTTCTTCTTCACTCTTAACTACATAAAGCACATACAATTCTTTATAACCAGAAAACTGTATTGCTTTTCTGGTCACAGTATGTAATATTAAGACATGAAAGATTAACTTATTTTATAATTTTCCACAAATCTTGCATAAGAAATTTTTAATAAAGACAGAGTAATATTACCAAAACTTAACCAATAATACTTTTATCACGTTGTATGTAGCATATTTTGCAACTGGATTGTTCTAAGATATAACAAAAGTCATTCTCCGAAATCTTCATCAAAGTCGGTTCTAAAACTTTAACAGCATGCTATCCTATTTGAAACTGCCGTCCTTTAGGACTTCTTTGGTTTATCGATGAGACAGATAGAAGTCGAACAGAATTATATGTGCGTTACATATTTGACTGTTTTACTCTTTAAAAATACAGCACATAGCAATAGATAGTTGCAGCATCCATGTTCCAATCATCTTAGATTGTTATCTAGGGATGTGATCCTTTATTAACTGACGCGAAACTTCTTTTTAATAATTACTGATCACTTTAGCACCATTTCTTTGTAATTAAAAAATGTCGTGAATTTTGCCGCAAATATTGGTGTGTGTGTCGTTTTGGTGATCTCCTTTTTCTATTCATTACGTGCTCTATGCTTTACTTTTGAATCGTAACAGTACACCAAAGTCTAATTGGCAGTAACAATCTTCTTTCATTTCAAACGCGGAATTTAGTGAGCATAAACATGTTTAGCTATTAGTAGAAAAGGGGCATATATTCTTCAAGAATGTTAGAATTAACAAATATTTAAACATTGATTTGTGCGAATAATTAATTATTGTAATGATGGTTTCCTCAATTGGAGTACCTAAACTACTCTGCAACTCGTAGATTTTCTATCCATCTATATTCTATTGATGATAAGTAGGTTTTTTGTAGATAATTTCCTAAAACACTTCGCAACCAATGAAAGGTTTCTATTACGGATTTTCTTAGACAAACGCAAAATTTGAATGCATATCTTTGGTCTTTCATTTCATTCATCGAGATTTTTAGACGCGCGATGACGGTGTCGCAATTTGTGATAATTGTTATTTTTCAAAATGTAAGAAATCTGCTTCGATAATACATATGTACATATATACTTCCTTTTAGAGTTGTGTACCAGGTCGGCTGAAAAGTCCCTGGTCTACCATAGTAAAAACAGTTTTTTGGAAAAATTCGATTTTATTATTCAACATAGTTGCCTTCGAGGGCGATACACCGATTATAGCGTTCTTCCAACTTTTCGATACCATTTTTGTAGTACGAATTGTCTTTAGCCTCGAAATAGGCCTCAGTTTCGGCGATCACCTCCTCATCCCTGCTAAATTTCTTCCCGGCGAGCATTCTCTTGAGGTCTGCAACCAGGAAATAGTCGCTGGGGGCCACATCTGGAGAGTACGGTGGATGGGGAAGTAATTCGAAATCCAATTCACTTAATTTGGCCATTGTTTTCATTGATTTGTGACACGGTGCATTGTCTTGGTGAAACAGCACTTTATTCTTCTTCATATGGGGCCGTTTTTTTTGCGATTTCGTTCTTCAAACGGTCCAATAACGCTGTATGATAGTCGCTGTTGATGGACTGGCCCTTTTTAAGATAATCTATGAAAATTATTCCATGCGCATCCCAAAAAACTGACGCCATAACTGTTCCAGCTGACTGTTGCGTCTTTCCACGCTTTGGAGCCGGTTCATCGCGTGCAGTCCACTCGGCTGACTGTCGATTGGACTCTGGAGTGTAGTGATGAATCCATGTTTCATCCATTGTCACATATCGACGCAAAAACTCGGTTTTATTACGATTTAACAGCTTCAAACACAGCTCAGAATCATCAACTCGTTGTTGTTATTGATCGAATGCGAGCTCGCGCGGCACCCATTTTGCACAGAGCTTCCGCATGCCCAAATATTCATGCACGATGTGTCCAACACGTTCCTTTGATATCTTTAGGATGTCAGCTATCTCGATCAACTTTACTTTACCGTCATTTAAAATGATTTTGCGAACTTTTTTGATGTTTTCGTCGGTGACAGCCTCTTTTGGTCGTCCACTGCGTTCGCCGTCTTCGGTGCTCATTTCACCACTTTTAAACTTAGCATACCAATCAATTATGGTTGATTTTCCTGGCGCAGAGTCCGGAAACTCCTCATCAAGCCATGCTTTTGCTTCGACAGTATTTTTTCCCTTCAAAAAGCAGTACTTTATCAGCACACGAAATTCTTTTTTTTCCATTTTTTTAAATAACGAGAGTAACTTCACTCTTAACGCAATATCTCAGTAACTAATGGTCGGATTGCTGTCAAATTTTGACACGTTTCGTTTGAAGGTTAGTACTATCTAAAAAACATATGGATTTAATAACTGTAATGCCATCTATGTGTCAGACCGGGGACTTTTCAGCCGACCTGGTAGTTCATCTCACAGGACCATGACATATTCAATTCGAGTTTGTTGAAAGGCTCTTGTATACAAATTGTGACTTCAGTCCATAAGCCATCAGTTTTCATATTTTTCAGATTAGTTACTTATATTTGCGCTGTTTGCTAATTGCTAAAACTTTAACATACTATCATAATTACCTTTAGACAATTATATTCGCACATTTATTAGTGTTTTTCACTATATTTTTTCCACTCTTAGTGTCAATTTAGATTTTTGAGCTCAAATGAAAGACTTTTTTCAAAAATAATTAGCAAGATTTGAATTCTGAGCTCTACTACAATTTATTTAATTATATTATTTGATTATTACGAAAGTTCTGGTGTGACTAGAGAAAGAATATCACTATAAGAAATTTATATTGATGACAGCGACTGTCTTATTTACAGTAATTCAAAGAGAGGCAAATAGAATTGATATGGTTTAATCACCATTCGAATACGGATGTTATTAGAAACGAGAGCGAATGTCTCACATATTTGCCACGTTAAGTTGAACAAATTTTGAAGAAGTTAAACTGCCATACAAATATGTAAGAAGAAAGTATATCCAAACAACGTAATCTCAGATATTATAGTAAAAGGAGATTTGCAAAATGTAGACGAGGTGAATTGATTTTATTTGATAAATCCAGAACAAATGATCTTAAAAAGTGTATTTTAGGTGAATTTTTTGACTACAAATTCATGAACATTTACTGAAGCAGTTGCTGAAAGACTAAGTTGTAATACACGGGCAAATTAGATATTCAAGAATTCAGTTTCGTTTCAATCTTAAATATGTGGGTCTCTCACATGTTGAGGAATACAATAAGCATAACGTTTTAATTAAATTATAGTAAAAACACAGCTTTTGCAGTACTTTGTATTGAGTACCTACAGACTTTCTGCAAAAGGAATTTCCAACTATTACAAAGACGATGAAAGGGCCGTAAACTTAATATGTTGGAGATTTTAGATATTAAAAGTAATTGCGAATAAGTAGTGAGATAACAAATTTTGGACGATTTCCTATATTGGAAGCTTTATTATGTGAATTGTCTTAATAGCTTGTTAAGTGTTTTCTTAAGGGTATATAGGGAGGGTACTTATATTTAGTTTGATCGAAAGCTCGAAGCGACACTGTCGAATACAATAAATACATCTAGTGAAACATGGCCAAGTGTATTACTTAATTTTAATTTTATTCATAAAATAATGTTCAAAAACTTTATTTAAAATGAACAACAATTGTGTTTCACTACACTTGACCATCGTAAGAGTCGAAAATTTAGACAGAGTAGATTTTTGAATAAGAATTGTTAGTCATTGTAAATAAATTTTTCAAGTATAGTTTTTCATCTTTTTATTATAGTTAAATCAAATGGTCAGATAGTAAAAATCGATTTCATTCAATTTTCAATTTTCAAATATGTGCCTCCCATGAAACCAGTTTGAGCTACGATGAAGAAATATATAC